>WXYE02206097.1:0-17656 GCA_011319275.2 Echinosphaeria canescens | reverse complement strand
GCCCAGTTCACGCAGGTAACGGATCACACGATAGGTAAGATTTCCTTCTCCATCTGTTAATTCTCCATCAACTATATCTTTTGCTTCGTAAGAGATGACGGTGTCTTTCTGGCCAAGATTAATAAATACCATTGAGTCAAGCTGGTAATGAATATATTTTCCAACGAACATTGGAACATATTCATTCAGTTGTGCAGTAGGAACATTGCCCGTTTGTTTTTTACAGGAAATGATGCCGGCATTTGAAGGCGTACTACCTGCTGTAATAGCTACAGCGTCAGCAGATGGCATTCCGAATGTAACCTACATATCTCAGCTGCATTACGTAAATGATCAGCAACTGGCACTTTCAAGACAGTTTTTCAATAAAACAGCGCGTAATGTAACTGAAAACCCCTTTTTACAAATTGTTATTATATGCCCGGTTAACTATAATGTTTACAAAATATTATTACGTTTTATTGAATCGCAGGCAAGTGGCGAATTGTTTGAAAAAATGAAACTTCAACTGGAAATTATTGCTGGCGTACAGGGTATGACCGAGGTATTTAACCTGCAGGCGCCAGATGTTTTTGAACTAATTGAAATAGAAAGAATAAAATAAATAAAGAAAGAACAAATAGCAAATATTGAAAAATTCATCTATCGATATATTCTTATCTAAAAAAAGAAAAGTATTATTTCTTAAAAGATGGGTAGTTGGGCTTCTCTGGGTGATTTTAAATACATCAAAAAATATAGCGAAAGACTCTTCTTCTGACTCTGTTTGATTATATCCGAAAGTAATTTTTAGTTCTAATTCAAAATTTTTGAGTGATATAATTTTTGTTTTTAAAATTTCGCGATAGAAATTAAAAACTATATCTCTACAATTTTGATTGACTTTAAAAAGTTTATGTTTTTCATCTAATACATCTTTGATAAAAGCATTGAATTCTTTAACAAGCTGTCTAATTCTTTCTAATGTTTTACCTGTTAACAGGGCAATTTCTTCTTTTGAAAATTCTCGAGTGCCGATGCCATAAAATTTCGAAAGTATATTTAGACTCGTAGGCCCAAGTCCCCCAGGACCAAGAACCATGTATGCACACCTGCTTCGTCCCAGACCAGACTCGTACTAGTGCAGTACGTGAAAGTAAGTAGCATGTACATACTGCATTGCATGTACATGAATGGTGGTAGCCTACTGCAAGGCCCTGATCCGCCTGTCAAATCTTAGGGGCTCGAAAAGCTCGAGGCCGGAACGTCGGGCGCCAAGCAAGGGACTTGACTTGGTCTTAGTGTCAGGCACTGGTCTGTCTTAGTGTCCGTGTGCCGGAAAAGACAGGAAGCAGGTTGCTAGACCGGCCTCGATCATCCTAACGCGGGCCAGCTAGCGCCGGTTTGAGGTAACTGCGATGAATGATACCTTGATTTCTCTCTCTCTCTCTGTGTGTGTGTCTCTAACGGCGCCTGTCGCCCGTTTAAGCGGGCGCATCGAGTCCAGACTGCGGCAAACATGTTTACCTAGTACCCAGTAATGTTGTATCATCCCTCGCCTTGTTGGTACCTGCGAGTCGCGCTTCGTCGCGCCACCGCGGAGGCGAAGGACGAGGGAAAAAGTCAGGACGGGCGGCCGCCAAGCGCCACCGCCCGCAGGCGCGAATCGAAGGACGTCAAAAGCCGCCAATGGTCGCCCCAGCGGCCTGCCTGGGTTAGTGAGGCGCCCAGACGGGTGGGTTGCCGCCGACCAGGCCCTCGCCCCCCAGTGACATCGACTCTGGCCCACCAGCCGACCAGCAGGCCCCATCCCCCGCAATAAACCAGCCGCGTCCTGCACATGGAGAAAAAAAAAAAAAAAAGGCAGGTCGACGGGGAGAAGAGCCCTAAAACATGTCGTGACGAGAATAAATCGGCGATGGCGTCTGGGCCCCGGGCGGTGGCCACACACCCTTTTTCCAGGGAGGCCACACATGTTAGAAAAAAGAGAGTGGAGCCACGGTCGAACAACAGAATATCGACTCGATATGAATAATGAATACCTCGTTGAAAGTAGGCAGTACCACAGATACGACCACCAGGATATTTTTACCATTTCATTGGGAGGCGGACGCGCTGCAAGCCTTGCTTGTGCATGATGTCGGTGGTCACAACAACAGGGTCGTCAGTCTTGATATACGCAGCCTTCTTCTTTCGTTGCCACCCACTACAAGTCACGCCTCCGTCCTCAACCTTCCTGTCTTTGCGTTCCCACATGAATCAAGCAAGGGGAAACGAAGAAGCAAAAAAGCGACGAAAAAAGAGAGGTGTGAACAAGGGGGGGGGAGCATGCAAATGCCCATCTTTCCAGACACGCTCCCGGCCATGATGTCGACCCCCCTAATGAGAGGGGACCGATCTGCATTTGTCGCTAGCCTCTATAAATATCATATTCCTCGCTTATATTCCCTGTATACCGGTAGTACAAAACCCGCAGCCATCTTGGCCTTGTTGACAAATTCCGTCAAATAGGTGGTACGTTCCGCGCCCGGCAATGCCGGGGCAGGGGAAGCATTACTGTAGCATGGGGGGTGTCACCATGCCACCCACCATGCGGGTTGAGAAGTTCTATGCCCTGTTGCTCTGTGCGCTACTATAGCGAAAGGAAATATTGCCTTGGCATTGCTGCTCCTCCCTGAAAAGTTAGAGTTAATCACGATCAGATCAGGGGGGGGAGGGGGAAGGGGGTCGGGCACGTCCGCAGAAGAGGGCTTTATCGCGACTTGTTGGAGATGACGAAGCGAGACGCGACCAAGTCCAATAAATTCATATCTGATTTGATTTGATTCTAGTTGCAAGAGGCTCCTTCCCTCTGTGCGGCCCATCCGGCGCGACTGATTGGCCGTTGATGAGATTGTAAGATTTCCCCTTTGGGACAAGAAGAGGGTGTGCCGCCATCCATTTCCATGCTCCTCTCCTCATACCAGGCCCTGGCTCAGGACCACGTTCACGCACGACGACTCCAGACTAGGTCGGCCCCATGAGATGTGACGTAGCCTTTCCTCGCTAAAAATCGCCTCTTGCGGAAATACATGCACACTACGTATGTGTATGTCGAAGTACCTGACGTGCGCACAATCCGTTTTCTTGTCCTGCAGGACATGAGGACCCAATTTTGGGGGGCGGCGAGGCACACCCGACTTGCGGCGCATCATTTTGCAACCATGTATCACGATGGAACGGACGGAATATGCCGGTTATCGTCATCATCACGTGGGGTGGTTTCAAAAGACCGCACCGCACCGATTGTTCGTAAGCATAAATACGTTTTGTTGCTTTGCATACAATATCTAAACATCCAACACGCTGTGCCGCTCTCGCGCTCTCGGTCAGCAGAATCTTCCACGGCACAGACGTGCCGACCCCTCCTCCATCTGGTGGGTGCTTACTCAGAGCTCTTTCCGGCGGGACGGGCAAGGCTGTGCAGTGGAGACAGATGTGTGGGTTGCATGTAAATATTATTATGTACATATCAACTCCATGTGTGTGTGTCTTACTGCTCCTTCTTCTAGAGTGTCTGAGTGTATAAGTAGTTGTTGTACTGCGTACAGAGACAATGTGACTAAAAAAAGGTACCCGGACACCGAATGGGGGAGATCTTCTGTGGCCTTCCCAGGCAGTGGAAAAGCAAGTGAATGCAGGTTTCCACATAAGCGAAGAACCGTAAAATTAATACTAAGAAAATACCCGTCTTCCCCGGGTGTTTCTTTCTCATTAACAACTAGCCCTTTTGACTTACTTTTTCGATATTCGAGGAGCTTGCGACGAGGCCGGGGGGGTCTGGGGGGGCCCCCCCCAGAAAACATCTCGAGGTAATAATAATTGGGATTTTCTTTTCTGGCCCCAGACCCCCCCGACCTCGTCGCAAGCTCCTCGAAGAGCAGGAAGCCTGCTTCCGCCCCCCTGCCTCCCTGCCCATGACGGTACGGTACGGTATGGTACGAATGTGAAGATAAGTGACTTGTCTTTTCTCGGCTACACACATGTACCCCCTCCGGCACCTCGCGAACGGCTCCGGAGGGACGGCCACCGACGGGAAGGATCTGTCCCGAATGCTGTCGGCATGCGTACCTCATCAGGCCAAGGCCGCCGATGCCGTGCGTGGTGGTACTCGGCCCTGGATGCACAGCAGCGCATCTTACGGGGCTTTGTCACGGATGGAAATCTTTTGTTACATACTGTACGTACATGGTCTCTCTTTCTTGTAAGCCGATGTTGCATTCGACAACCAACCGGCTACACGGCAACAATCCGTACTATGTATATAGATAGTGGATGAATGCTTCATCAATCCTGGGGGCTCTACCCATGATGGGCGGAACGCTCCCATCCATCCACTCTGCCACTCAATCATCATTGATACCCTGGCAACTTCCGCGCGTGATGGACTTTTCACGGGAAATCAGTGCCGGAGAATGTGATAGGAATGAGGCTCTGCGTTGCCCAAAAGGGGGGGGGGGGGGAATGGAGGCGGGGAAAGGGAACTTCCTTCTGCTATCTATCTTGGTTGGCAATCTCGTATACGCACTGACTTGTTCCCCGGCCCCCCTCGGCGGAAATCCGCCTCTTGCCAACAAGGAAGGGGGGGGTGCTGCGGACTTGGTGGCGCGGGAATTCAAGTTGATCGTATGGATCGGGCACACTCTCCTCCGAAGTGCCGAACTGCCGGAATGTCGAAGGATGCTTCCTAAATCGGAACGGACGGCTTCTTTGGTGACGCCAAGTGCGGGGTTGTGCCAGTAATTGTGGGACGACGGCAGCGAGCGAAGGCTGTCATTGGCTAGAGTACGCGCTTTCTCTCCACATCCCGGTCGCCCCTGCCGCCAGAAGGGAAAAATAATAACATTTAAACACGAGGCAGACTTTGACAATCAAAGGGCGAGTCGGTCATGATGTTATGTCTACTTGAAATAACCTAACCTGGCTCGCGAACAGTGGGGCAGCACCAAGTCATGCGAATGAACATTTTATTTTATTTCTTTATTTTTCTCTTTATTTTGGGGGGTTTTTTTTTTCTTTTTTTTTTTTCTTTTTTCTCATATTTGGTTTTTTTCCTTCCTTTTTTTTCTTCTGTTTGCGGGTCAATCTCTCAAAGTTTGCGACATGCCATTCATTGCCACTGCATTGCATTGCCAAGTCCCCGAGTCCCGGGGAACTGGTGGGTCATCGGGCACCTGGTGGGTCTCCGGGCACCTGGTGGGTCCCCGGGCACCTGGATGCAATCAGCAGGGGTGATCAAGGCTAATCGCCCTTTGGTGGTATCTTGATCTTCCTGCCTTACGCAAGGCCAGGACAAGGAGTGTGACTGCCCCGCCGCTCTTGTTTATTTTTAATTTTCTTTTCTGTGCTACATCTGGTATTCTTGAGCTATCAATTTGAGGTGTTGTTTTTTCCAGTGCCAATCACACTAACCCAGTATCTTCGAGCGAAGCGAGGTCGGGGGTCTGGGGGGTACCCCCAGGAAAAGGCCGCTCTATCTTTTAACATTCTTTTTCCTGGGGGGGTACCCCCCAGACCCCCGGCCTGCTTCGCTCGAAATAGAGTCGTGAGGAAAGCAGGGTCGATAGTAAGGACCTTAATGACGTGGAAGGTACGTATTAGAGGACTTGGAATTGGGTATATGGGATTAATCCATAAGCGTGTACGGATATTCGGATCTGTTGTGTTCGCCTCCTCGGGCATCCAGGCTCAACAACTCGAGCTCCGCAGACCAATAAGCTCACAGGTGGCAGAACGGAAGCACATAATTGGCGAGAACCTTGATCACCTTCCGTGGCTCTCACCTCGGCTCGGCAACCAGCCTAGAGGGGGTGATTGGCTGGCATGAGCCGTGTCCGAGAGAGATCACACTGCCGGAACGGACTAGGTACCCGGGCGTCCGGGAAAGCAAGGACGAAGAAAATCATGGTCAAACGCCCCAGGCCTGTCACACACACACACCTGCGGCCTTCCCATTGTCACGGGCCTGGGCCTGACCACCGCCTTGTGGCCCGTGGTTCCTCAAACCGTCGTCTTCCCAAGTCTGCCTCACCTATGCAACAGGATGCTTGACAGCTCGCACAAGGCAAAGGCATCGCCGCACGCACGCACACACACACACAGCATCTGTCCCGGAGCCGTGCCTTGTCTGTCTGCGGAGGGCGGCGGCATGCACGACCCGGAACGAGCGCCATCGTCTTAAACTTGCGTGTCTGTGGCGACTTGGCGCCCCGCCCTCGAGAATGCTCGATGCCCCCTTTCCGACCCCTTGCTGACCCCTTACTGTCATCTTGTCTCCCCCCCCCTCCCCCCCCTCTCCCCACTAACGAACCTGCGGCGCGGTCTAGACCTTGCAACCTCCAGACCCGACGATAGCGTGTTGCTCGGCAAATGCCATGTCTCTGGATGCGGCTGGAATCCGCAAGAGGGGTGAGGGTGAGGGGGTTGAACATTTTCTAGGCTAGTAGTATGGCCCGACTTGGCCCGTGGTGTGATGTGGGGCTTTCTCCATGCCACGGGCTTGTCTCGCATGTTTTTTTTTTTTTTCATCACGCTCGCTTTCCCTTGCCTGTCTCACACTCTCACACACGCCTTTCCATGGGCGCCAATGTTTCTACCCACGCACTCGCTTGCCATTGCCTATTTTGGAAATGCCGGTCCATCGATGGGGTGTTCCAGAACATTGGGTCGTCAAATGAGAGATTGCATGGACACGACAACTGTGTTTGGCATGCGCAGAACGCACAGTACCAATCACAAAATAAATATGACCTGATCATAGTGTCTGTACACACTTATTGACTGACCCTGATTATACTATTACAGTCTTATAATATCTTCGAGCGAAGCGAGGTCGGGGGTCTGGGGGGAACCCCCAGGAAAGGAAAAAAAGGGTAAAAGGTAGAGCAGTCTTTTCCTGGGGGTACCCCCCAGACCCCCGGCCTCGCTTCGCTCGAAGATATTGTAATACTGTCATAGTATGATCAGGGTTGGTAAATGAGTGTGCACGGACCCTATGATCTATATATTTATTTTGTGAATCGTACTGTATCCATGCGCGACTGTGCGCGACTGTGCGTGACTGTGCGTTACTGGATAAGGAGCTGCGCTGTGTTTCCGAAGCCAAGAGGACATCTGGGCAGTCAGCCCTATGAGGAGCAACACACGGCATGCTCGGCGAAGGCATTTGCAACTTTGATTACGACCAGGGACCCGACCTTTCCGATTCATCCGTTATTGGTTGGTGGTTGTACGACTACGGTACACAACACAAGACACCAAAAAAAGAGAGTAGAGGAGGGAGGGGTAGACAACGAGGAGTATGGCTTGCACCATCCCGCAGGAGCGTCCCCCTGATCTACTACCTCCTCTCCCCCTTGCTCCTGCATCTTCCGGGCGCAAGTCGTGGGTCTGAATTCGCCGCGCTCCCCTTTTCCACTCTATTTGGAAGGACCGTGATTTTTCCGCCTTCTACTACTTCCATCAACATCCACGTCCCCACTCCCACCGGCCTCCCCGTGGTGCGCCTTTCGTGTGGCATGTGGCGAAGAGAGGCTCAGCGAACCGCACATAAGCATGTTGGCTTCGCCCGGACCGATAGGGGGCGGGGGCCGCGAGGAACAAAGTCCCAGAAGACCAGAAGAGAGAGAGAGAGAGAGACTCCGCCTCGCGGCCCAGTCCGATCCCACTTCGTCATCATGGCCCTTCTCCCTTCTCAATTTGCCCTTTGCCCTTGGTATGTATGAAGAGCTGGCTGGCACAATATAGCTGTGCCGATACTACGACCCCACTGCGTACAGCGTGTTTGTCTGCAGACCGACATAATTATAATCATGGGCGTCTCCCCCCTACCGACGTATGCGCCGCCCCTTGTGTCCCGTAGTACCGTCGCGGAGAGGGGGCAGGGTAAGAGTAGCACAGCACATGTGTATGTCCAGAGCACACTCGCCGGCATCTCGGGTCCGGTCCAAGGGTCCCACCAAAGGTGGTGGTGCTGGTCCCGACGACGATTGGGCCGGTTGATCCGACATGATCAAATCGTTGGCCATTACATTGCCGGTCGGCCCATTCGTCCGAGCGGGCGAAGGACCAGATGCATCGGACTTGGGAGTATCAACGTAGGCCCATCTGCATCGGAGTGTTGCTCGCGTACCCGCCATTCCGGCGAAAGCTTCGGCGTCCTGTTGTCATACATACATTTGGTTAGGTCGGGAGGATGATGAAAGTAAGTTGTTGACGACTTCCCGGCTTCCCTGCGCGTCAGCGGTGGGGAAAAAGCCAGCGGAGTCTTTGTAGGGCTGAGTACCCAGAACCCCGATTATCTCTTCTCGCCGACACGTGTCGGAAGCGGCCAAAACAAGAACAAACAATCAAAGCCATACCCTTCCAAGCCCCTCCCTTTCCACATTTCACTCCGCTTTTGTTTTCTGCTGGCGATGGTTTTTTTTTTTTTTTTTTGCCAAGATTTCCTCTCTTGGAAATAAATTGCGCAAGCAAGTCAAGTGAAACGGCTGCCTGCGCATCATCCACGGAACCTAAAATCCTCTCAAGAGGAAGAAGCGGTCAAGTCGTAATATCTTAGGTGCCGACGGGAGGGCGGACCCAAGGTTCGGGACCGGTCTCTGCTTTCTCCCGAATGAATGGTTCGCTCCACAGCCTACTCCTCCTCCTCCTCCTCCTCCTCCTCCTGTCGCGTTCCGCTCTCGCATCCACGCCGATTCGACAAGTTCGAGTTCCCTTCGGGCTGTGTGTGCATGACGTGAGCGATGGAGAATCTGGAAAGCAAAAGGGAAAGGGAAGTAACGTAACTGGTGCCTTTTTTTTTCCCCCTCAAACCCCGGCATCACCGATGCACCATGACAATGTCAAAGTATCCCCCTCGGTTGCAGGATCGACCGGACATGCTTCATGCCCATTGGCGCGTGATACGCTGCGGTAGGGCAGAGTCCTTGATGACGAGAGCCAACCCGCGGAGCCAACCGAGGACAAGACGCAACCACCAAGCCTGGTTGGGAAGAGATCGACCAACCAGCAACCAGCAACCAGGGAAGAAGTGGTATCTCACTCTCGGAGGTCGTCATTCGTAGGCAGGCTCAAATGTGTGTCTCCCTCCTCCTCCTTGTCCTCCCGCCATACGACAACGACCAAGCGCCGTGTGCCACAATGGTGCCGATCTGGCTTGCATCATGAGACTTGTCGCAGTGTGTATGACGAAAAGAGACCTTCTGCATCGTGGCTGCGTGGCTTCTTCCCCCCCGGCACCGTGCCCACTCGCGGTCAGAAAAAGAAAAACATGTCAGCGCAGCGCTGGCGATGAAAGGGGCTTCTCACCACAGCAGCAGCAGCCATGGAGAGAATGTGTATTATAAGCGTTGTGTCGATATAACCCGTCTTAATACGTACATGCCCGGGATAAAAAGTGCCTTGCAGCAGGCCATTTGACAACACTGCAGCTTCCTCAGTACCGGACATCTATTTCGGCGAGGGCCGACACAACACCGCGCCGCTCGACTCTCATCTCAGTCGGCGAAAGAAGGCTTCCAGAAGGGACAGTTTGTTGCATGCCACACGCAAGCGGTGACACCCCCGCAAGCCGATGTGCCACTCTCGGGCGGCGGAATGCACCGCGCTCCAAGAGGATTTGCTCGGACTTGTTGCCAAGGGGGGTTGGTGGATGCATTTTTTTTTTTTTTTTCGCTCAGTCATCAAGACCGAGGACAATCGCCGGCCTGTGTGTGGACCAAATACGACCGACTGCCTAACTCATGACGGACAGTCGCCAGTCCTTGAAATGGACGGCGACGTCTGCCTGGATCGCATTGACGCCGGTAAGCCTGACGGCTAAGGGCTCGTGGTTGGGCAGAGGGACCGAGTGGTCGATCGAGTAACCTACGTACTACTAGGCCCTATCCCTATACTTCAGGGGACGGAGAATGCTCCCAAACACGCCAACGCATGAGGTCGTGTCATGGACTGTCTCACCCCACCTGATGGTGTGGTTGACCGAGACCCACGCTCGGGCCTTGACATATAGTACATATTGGCTTGGTAATAGAACACTGAAACTTCTCCCCTCCCCCCCTCGACTCTGCCGATGTTCGTGGCAGTCTTTTGCATGACTGAAAGCAGCCACACACAGCGTGAGTGCTCCGATGCTGTCTGATCCGATATACATACATACATATTGCATACGTACATGCACATGGAAAATATGGAAATATGAAATATGCATCAGGACCCTTTTGTGCTGCGGGACATGCACCCTCCCGTCCATCTATTGGCCCCCCTTGAGTCTAGCATCTCTACGAATTGGATGTCGGGTCGTCACGCCCTCCTGCACAATGCAAGGCGTTTTCCCCCCTCCCCGCCTCCCCCCCCCCATTCCCGAGATGTGATCCGGTTTCTCGACCCTCCTCCCCCTCGGGTCGGTCACGAACCTACCGCCCTGCCTTACCTTACCTGTTTGCCTGCAGTGAGCCGGAGCCATCCCGGCCACTTTTTCATTCATTACCCCCTTCCCCGTGCGGCCTCACATGGTGGGGTTCGTGGGGCCGGACCTTTTTTTTTTTTTTTTTTTGCATGATTCGTCCTTCCAAGGCAAACATGGTCGAATCGGACAAGTTGGAGGGAAGGGAGGGGATTGAATGGATGAGTGAGATTGGGAGCAGGGGAGGAAGAGGGGTTCTTTGGAGATTCAACGTCCGATACATTCAGGACAACCCTAAGTGAACAGATGTTGATGGCTGTACTGTACAAGATCAACGAGGCCGGCTAGCCGCCCCCTGAGAAGCCGAAAAGCTGCCTAAACTTGACTTATCACGTCTCAGGAGCTCCCTCGAAATGAGCTCGGACTTATTCGGACACTACACGCGGGGAGTAACAAGAGCCATCCATAATGGATCCTTACTAGGAGCACCGTCGGATGTAGTCCTGCTACGGATGTCCTACCACTACTACAGTGCAAATGACAAAATAAACATGTACATCGATCCCAGGGTTCGTGCACGCTCATTTACTGACCCCGATGATAGTTAGTACCTTCGAGCGAAGCGAGGTCGGGGGTCTGGGGGGAACCCCCAGGAAAAAGGCCGCTCTACCTTTCAACTTTTTTTTTTTTTCCTTTTTTTCCTGGGGGTTCCCCCCAGACCCCCGACCTCGCTTCGCTCGAAGATGCTATAGTAATAGTAATAGTATAATTGGGGACCAAATGCCTTGCGCCGGAAAGATTGAGAAGCGAGACAGAGTCTCCGAGCTAAATGCAATATTTCCAGCATTGCCAAGGCTCTGAGCGGAATGATTGCTTGCTGTTGAGAGAGAGTCTCTCCGATGCACGTAGGCGCGCGAGCTTATTATTCGAGTCTCCCCCACCAAGGGTCTAATTTTGGAAATCATCGGTGACCGCGGGCCCCCCCCCTGGTCTCCTCCCCAAGCCACGCACCCACCCAATCACTTCGCTCTTCAGAACCCGGGACCCGGCACGACGGAAGGCATAGCTCCCCCCACTCCTCCCCTCCCGACCTCCCTCCCATCGGGCGATATCCAGTCTAGTTAGTTGTGCCTTGGCGGCTGTCCGGGAAATAAGGACTGTCTAATTGCATCACCAAACACTTGGCGAGATGAAGCATTGAAGGCAAACGTACGGTATGCACATTTGTATCTCAGATAGGTACCTATCTTGACGACCTTGGAGAAGCATGTAATATAAGTAGCCCCCTCTGCCTCGGAGTTGGATGACTGCTTGTGGAATTCCGCCAGGTCTGTCAGTAAGCAAAAATGCGCAGGACTTTCCATGCCCCTGCAAGTCAGATGGAAAAGGCAGGGGCAACTCGCACAATGTCATCAACCCCCCCTCCCCGCTCCATCGAGGCACTGCCAGGTTCGTGGTGGAGTGTTGAACGAGTGATGATAGCAGCAGGAACATATGCACACACGTGAAAGGTACCTTACTCATCCGCCTGGGCGGTGCTTGGTCACACCGTATTCGCACCAAGGACAAGCAAGCCCACCATCCCTTTAATATCGACGGGGTCACGTAGGCAGGGCCTGTGCCCCTGACCCGCTCCTTCAAACAGATCGGGGAAGCCAGGGTAAACCCAGGAAGCTTAGATTAAGGTCAAGTAAGATAGAGTTATATGCCCAACCGAACCGCATAATGGTGCCTCAGCGAGGGGGAGGAGCAACGTTCGCCGGTGTGAAAGGGAAAGGGCTACTGCATGCAGGAGCCCAGGCAGACGGAGGTGAAAGTCGTGGTCCTGTTTTACTCGGTGCCACGATGCTGCCGGGAGGACGGGAATCGAAAACAACTGGTGTCACCGTCTAGCCCCAGAGAACAGACGGCAGAGAGTGCAGACCGTAGAGTCCATGTACCGCTCATTTACTGACCCCCGATCGTACTATTATTATAGTATATCTTCGAGCGAAGCGAGGCCGGGGGTCTGGGGGGAATCCCCAGAAAAATGAGGTTAAAAGGTAGAGCGGTCTTTTTCCTGGGGGTTCCCCCCAGACCCCCGGCCTCGCTTCGCTCGAAGACTATAATAATAGTATAGTCGGGGTTAGTAAATCAGTATAAATGGATACTATGATCTATATCTTTATTTTGCGATTGGGATACTATAGTAGTAGTAGTCATAAAAATGGATATGTCGTCCCATACTCACTTCTGCACTTCGTACATCGGGGAGAGAGCCACATTTTCCCGCGTCATGGCGGAGAACCGCGAGCAACCAAAATAGAGACAAGATCGCACAGAATCAGCAAAGGCGGAGATGAGTTCCGAAACGGGAGCGCGCGTGGTTGCGAGTGTCTTAATATGTTTGGTATCTCGCATATGTCGCTTTATGTCTTGTGTAGCTCTCTTGCCTTACTTGTCCCCGCACAAGTCAGCAACTCCATCTCACGCCAGCAAAAAAAAACAAAAAAAAAACAAGGGGAGGTCAGATATTGAATCATCAGTCAGTCAGCAGTCAGCCAGTCTGTCTGTCTGTCTCTCACCTCTCACGTCCATCCCCTCTGTCGTGCCACGTCGGGAATCTGCGGATACGCACTAGTACGTCTTGTGCACGCGTAGCCAGAAAGAAAAGAGAGAGAGAGAAAACAAAGGAAAGGAAAGCTCCCAAAAATGGATTCTCCAACTCCCACAACATGTGCCCAGGGTACGGTAAGAGGATTTGTCCCAAGGACACGGGAGAGAAACCAAGCTCTCACGTCGTACGCCCGGCCGCCACATTTGTCACCCCCCAACTTTGTCCGTCCGTCCCTCTCGGGTCAGTCCTTGGGCTTTGTCCTGTGGCAAACTGCGCGAGGCAAAAAAAAAACGGATCCCCGCGGGTGCGGTGCGGGTGTGGTAGTCTTCCAGACTCCCGGGTCGACGCCACCGAAGGTCCAAAAACAGAAACCGGAGAGCATGCCCCGACCCGAGAGACCGGCGGCATGCTGCATGTGTCTGGTTCGTCGAGTCATGAGGCTTACTCTGCCTCCCCCCCCCTTCTTAAGTCTGGTCGACGTTCCCGCAGGAAATCCGTCTGGTTGGTGGAAATTGTACGTGGTCGGGCTCGTGTGTCAAAACGTGAGGGTATGGAGATGAGAGTTCGGTGTTGGGACCATCAAATAGAAAGGGTGGGAAATTAGCTGTGGTTTCAATATTTGCGTCGTCCGCCTAAATGCCCGGCCAGGAGCCTCCTAAATGAGTTGTTTACTTTGCACAGGTACGAGTGAAGAAATTCGTTTCTATACACGTAACAGCAAACTGGAGTGGGTCTCCTAGGCCGAACAAGAGTACTTCAAGGCTCTATGACAGAAGATAGGTATGGGAGAAGAGGATGCTCGTGATAGATGGAGTCAAACATGCCGATCTAAGATGGGTAGGCGAACGGGTTGCCTGTATGTCCTGGGCCGGAGAGGCGAGGGAGGTTCCTGCCCTCTGGGTCCGGTGATGTGTTCCTCTCAGAGAGCTTCGTCTTGATGCTCTGATGATGAGGTCACATACCATTGAGATGATCCAAGAGCATGGTGGGAAGGCTTCCGAGAAGATTCAAAGGACAAGAACTGCAAAGGAACGGCGGCCATCGGCAGCTGTGGCCTTTTATTTCCCTACCATCGATGGATCAACCAGAGGACGGCGTGGACTGAGGTGAGTCAGTCAACAAGCATCACATATGCTTGACAACCTCTTTACACTGCTCCTCGTTGACCTCTCGTCACTCAATAGTTGTAGGCACCTCTGCCCTTCATGTCCTCGCCTCGCCTTCTGATCACTGGCCCGTAAGGGTCGATCTTGCTTCACCTCACTACCTGCCAAAATCTCGAACCTGGGCCATGTCCATAGCCATGAGGATGAGGGCGCGCAGGCAGGAGGAAGGTACGCCGGCGGCATGCCAGGAAGGCGCGACGGGCTCTCCAAGCTTCCACGCCATCGACTAGCCGTCGTCATCGCTCCCGGTTCTCGCTACTAGCATTCAAGGACTCGACATGATTTCTCTCTTCAACACACAGCAACGCACGGCGAGCATTGCTTACCCGTATGGGTTCGACACTTGCATCTTCAATAAGCATCATTTTTACATGATACTACCAAAACCCGTGCGAATCGTGGCCTTCCGAGCATTGCGGTTCATAAGTGGCCAAGTCAGATCGGAAAATTTCGGCCTTGTGAAGCACCACTAGCTGGCACACAGCGCCCCCCCAAACGTGTGAAGTAGGCCTCCACCATGAAGGCCGCTCTCCCGGACAGCTGGGGTCTCGAGACTCCATGTCAACATGCGGACAGGGCTCACGACTCCCCCCCCCACCAACCAGTTCCGCCACCGAGCAGAAGCCTCAGCATCACGGAGAGCAGAGGCGCTGCTTCCTGGAGCAGCAGGCCTTTACCCCCCTTTCAACCCGTCTAGGCGGAGGGTTGGTTTGACGACGATGCTGGCGGCCCCGGCGCTGGGGCTGGCGACGGGGCTGGCGACCGTGGCCGCGGCATCATCAAGAATAACACAATATACCCTAGCAAGATCCTCGAGAGTGGCGCTGCGATACAGGTCGAGACCAGTGCATCCGCCAAGAAGCCAAGATCCGTGAGCTTCACCGACAGCACCGAGAGCCTGACCGCCCGGCCGAGCAAGAGCACCAGACGCGGGAGCGAGAAGCCGCCTTGGCCACGCATGGGGGACCCTGAGCGGGGCAGAAGGGCGGAGGAGGCCGCCAGGATCCTGGCTCGCTCGTGCGGGCAGACCGACATCGACCGGCCGCGCTCGGGCGACAGGAGATTCTCGGACGACCAGGACCAATACCACAAGTCGCCGGAGCAGCAGCAGGTTCACGAGCACCTGCACTACCAGGACTGGCTTCGGCGGGAGGCAAGAAGATCCTCAAAGGTGTCCTTCGACAGCCCCCACGACAAGCGCAGGAACAAGGACCGCAAGACTACTACTACTACTACTACTACTACTACGTTGACCCGCGACGCCTCTGTCACTGGAATCGCACGGCAGGGATGGTTTCAACGCGCCCTCAACTCTAGGCGGGCATTTTCCCACCAGAGGAGGAGGGCTGGAGAGGCCTCGGACGCGCGCGCCGAGAGTGGTGCTCAGAAAGGTATACTCAAGTCCGCTCATGACAGCTCCGATCGAGATCGAGCCATGACGTCCCAATACGATTTCCCGAGGCCTCCCGATCAGAGGGCAGGAGGCCAACCTCAAGACGCGATCAACACAAGGACAACAAGCAGGGCGCTGCCCGTTCTCGAGCCATCTGTGTCATCTCCATCCTTGCACCTACGAGACGTGGCTGGGAATGACAACTCGGCCGGCATCCACCCAGCCGAAACCCCTGACGAACATGACGACGACGACGACTCGAGCGCTCGAGATGAGAAGGAAGACGTGTTCATCGAGGACGACCACGAGATGGAGAGCAGCCTGGTCATGAAGGCGCCCTCGTGGTTTGACAACCTGGGCGGCGCCGACAGCGAGGAGAACGGCAAGGGAAAGCAGAGGCAGAAGTCGATGACGTCCATTGCCAGCTCGATCTCCCGCAAGATCCGCGAGATGAAGACCAGCAAGTCGGCATCCTTTCACCGGCTCCCTCCTCCTCTTGACAGCGGTGGTGGTGGTGGTGGTGGTGATGGTGGTAACGGGGGGGCGGCAAGCGGTACGATGGACGGGTCCTGGCAGGCCGACAAGTCCGAGGTGGCGAGAGAACAACAAGGCCGGCGTAGCGACAACAAAGAGTCGGACAGCACCGTCATCGTCGTCGCGGATGATGGCGACACGAACCGCTTCGAGCTGCACGATGAGAAGAAGAAGCTCGTGCGCGTTGAGAAGGTCGAGATACGCGTCGAGGCGTTGGAGCCAGCGACCTCGCCCAAGAAACCCGGGCCCCCGTCGTCGTCGAAGGGCAAGCGGAGGGTCTCGCTGGCTGGCATCAGGGCGTCTCTGGAGAAGGTGCGGAGACCGTCGTCGAGCCACCGGAGCAATCAGCACATACCATCATCTGAGAAGTCGGCCCCCAAGGCAGAGGTCCCAGCAGCTAGTGTTACAGCTGGCGACGGAGGCGACAGAGGCGGCGAAGGCCATGACAATGTGGCGCCGCTGTGTCGTGTCCTGAGCGCGCAGTCGTGGTGCGCAGTGTCGCGGGAGGTCTTCTACGACGGGGGGGAGGCTCTTGGTGACGGCGAGGTCTTTCCTCGCGACTTGTTTTCGGCGGACGAGAATATGGGGCCTGTGAAGGACTGGAAGAAAGCTGACCCGGCCATGTTCTCGAGGATCTGGAGAAGGCTGAGGCTTGGGCACTGACGAGAATGGAAGAGGGGCGGTTCAGTCGGGGGGGAGAGAAAATGAGGGAGGGAGGGAGTCAGGCTGTATGTAGTTGTAGGCGTAGGTATTTGTGGACACCATCCCGCAGGGGAGAGGACACGCGGAGAGAAGAAGGGGAGGGAGGGGAGGGTGTTCCTATGAACACAGGCTGTCGGAAGGATGAGCAGAAAAGGCAAAGGTTTTGCTTTACTAACTTTGATACAAAGCATGGGTACGATCTTGTTGGGGGTTCAAGGGAGGTCTGGCAGAGTGGGATGGAGAAAGAGAGAGAAGTCGGGGGGTCTGATTGATTTGACTGTATTGCCTTCCTCATTCCTTCTTACCCCCCCCCCCCCCCACCCTCTTGCCCTGTTGCCCTCCCCTCTCTAGCTGGCATGATACTCGCACAGGATTGAAATAACAGGAAAGGGGGAGACGAGAAGCGAGTACTATAACATGCTTTCGATTTAGGTTAGGGCGAAGCGATGGATCCGCATAATGGAGCCAAACAACAGCTGGTCTACTTAGTTGAGAATGTGTCTATTCGCAAGCATGAGAGATGTGCATGTCTTTCTTCCTTTGCTTGGCATGGTGATTGATACCTCCATGTTGTTGAAGGCCGCGAGGTGAGAAGGAGGGTTGGTGGCAGACAGCTTGCTCATTGGACACGCGCCGCTCCCCATGAAGACCCCAAGTAAGTACAGTGCCAAGGACAAAATAAACAGGTAGATACTAGGGTCCACACACGCTTATTTACTGACCCCGATTATACTCTTATAGTACCTTCGAGCGAAGCGAGGTCGGGGGTCTGGGGGGAACCCCCAGGAAAACGCAAGTTAAAAGGTAGAGCGGCTTTTTTTCCTGGGGGTTCCCCCCCGACC
>WXYE02205042.1:0-17692 GCA_011319275.2 Echinosphaeria canescens | reverse complement strand
GATGGGCGAGGGTGAGGCGAGACCAAGCAACAAGCAACAAGCAACAGGCAGCGAGGAATGGCGCCTCGAGCGACGCGTTGATGAGGAGCGAGGTGGCGGCAGACTTTCGGGCCTCCGCGTCTTTTTGTTCTCTGCCCGTTGGCCGCTTTCACGCACCAGGCGGCGGAGAGATGCGGCCGACGCGTGGATGAAACGCGAGAAACATGCAGCAAGATGGAGGAGCAGGATGGAGGAAACGAAACAAGGTCGCGAGTGGGCGGTGGGCGGGTTGAAGCCGGTGCAGCGCCGGACGAGAGTTGGGCGTTGCGCTCGATGCGAGCAGCGCCGGAGTGGTGAAGAGGACAGAAGATCCTGGTGTATCTGAGCGGACCAAGGCGGCTGACGACGGTTTGTGCAGCGAGGGCAGCGAGGTGCCGTTGCTAGTAAATTGGCAGCGTAGGTACATGCATACGATACGTACATGTATCCATACACAGCTCCCGGCCAGTGGTGTTCCTATCCAAGTGGGTCGCTTCATTCCAGACGACGGGTTACCGCGCCCCCTTTTTTTTTTTATCTTATTAGTTTAGATTGCTTAATGTTCTGCTGCTGGTCTTTTGACGGTTCCCAATCGGTTCCCAATCGGTTGCCAATCGGTTCTTAATCCCTTCCCAGCCCATTCATCTCGTCGTTCAACTCGTCAATGTCTGTCAGCGTATGGAGGACTCGGACCTGATTGGTGACGAGGAACGGGCTTGGTCAAAGGAGATAATGGAAGGCGCAGCCGGGCAGTTCATCATTGCGACTCCTGCACGGACCCGATTGATTGGTCTATTGGCTTGGAAATGGAAGCTGCGATGCACTGCCAAGGACCACGGTTCATGCTGGTATCTCATAGCGCAATGACGCCAATGACTCCTAGGACTCGAGCGCGCCGGGATGGCCCTTGTGGCGACGGCGACAGCCGGGTCAGCCCCCTGACAAATAATTCACCATGAGGAAGAACTATGTGTGCGATATCCCGGAGCGTCACAACTTCTCAATAGAAACTCGCTTGATAAATTCGACAACATCGCGTCTGCTGCAAAATAAACATGCAGATCCTGGGGTCTGTATACGCTCATTTACTAACCCCAATTACATCATTATTCTAATATCTTCGAGCGAAGCGAGGCCGGGGGTCTCGGGGGTACCCACAGGAAAAAAGGCCGCTCTCTCTACCTTTTAGCCTTTTTTTTTTTCTTTTTTTCCTGGGGGTACCCCCCAGCCCCCCGAGCTCGCTTCACTCGAAGAAACTATAATAGTAATACCATGGGGTAAGTACGAGCGGTGCACGAACTTTAGGGTCTGCATCTTTATTTTGTGATTGGCACTGTAACAGTAAAAACCAGACTCCAGAGTATTTCGGAGTTAGTGGGGGTGCCGTGCCCAGCTCGGGCGGTCCGCGTGGACGGAAGGTAAAAGCTATTGACAGTGGGGCCGGAACGGACTGATCGTCGTGCCCGTCCCGGCCGGACCTCCGGCGCATGTCATCTGGACTAGGCTCCGGGACCGGGGTGACGCACCGAGCCCGCATTCGGATGTACCGTCTCTTCTTCTTTGTTTCCGCAAAAATAGTCGGCTGATTGGATCGACATGCCCGCACTCGGTCGCCAAAGTTGTGAAAATACTAAGCTAGCTGTGTCCAGGAGAGCCACGGCAGGTTTTCCTTCGAGGAGCTTGCGACGAGGCTGGGGGTCTGGGGGGAACCCCCAAGAAAACTCCAGAGGTGGTGATGGTTTTTCCTGCGGGTTCCCCCCAGACCCCCCGGCCTCGTCGCAAGCTGCTCGAAGGAAAAAACGCCGTGGCTCTCCCGGACAGCTATACTAAATAATGTCTGCCATCCAAGAGGACCCGGTTATGAAAGCATGTACATAGTGAAGCGGAAAAGCACTCCGGCTTGGCCATAAAAAGCCGTCGAGCCGCACCATCTCCCGGGCTCCTGGCTATGTTCATCCGCAGGCCGAGGATGACGACACGAGGCCTCCCCTTACACGAGCAAGTGCGCTCGTCGAAACGCACCAATAGTCTGCGCGAGAAAGACAAACGTGCCAGAGGCAGGCCTTGCGAAGGACCGCGACGGCATCAGTCGATCACTGGCCTCAGCTGATGGCAGAAATATAACATCCACTGATTGGGCTAGGCCTGTGATGGGGGGGCGCCATTGGAGACTTCGGTATGCTGCACGTCGACGAGGCTCGGAGCGGGCATGTATGTACTGTGCCTGTACTTGGTTGGATCTGGTACCCGTGATCATTCCAGATCCAGGACAGACGTCACACGGGAGAACCTAATCGTTCGACAATGTGTCGCTGTTGCGCGGATGCCCACGCGTTTGCTGTCTCGACTCAAGGGGGTGCGCGTCTGCGTCGTCGGCGGCGCTCCCACAACGACAAGACCCGTCGAGAAAGGGAGGAAGAGTCAACACGCACATCACTGGCACGAAATGCAATGCAAGCAATTGTTCTCCCGCATCCCGCATCCAGGTCAGAGACACGGGTGAGATGCAGGCAAATAATGGCTGTCATTGCCGCGGCGGTTAGGCAAAGTAAAATCGATCCCTCGGCAGCATGCATGACTGACTGGACGGGCATGTTTCAGTGATGCTCTTCTCTCTTCTCGACTTCTTGGTCTCTCTTTCCCATGCTCGCCTTTGCGTCATACTCGGGCTGACGGAAAATATGCCCCGGCTTGGACCCTGAGGCTCGGTGAGTCTGTTTGGCCGGTGGTCGTCCTAATACGAAGGTACGAAGATACGAAGTGAAGCGTACACACACAGAAATACACAACTGTACATGACAGACACCTGACTTGCCTGACCTGCCTGCCTGCCTGACTGACAGGCCGGGAAAGGGAGAGGAATACGTGTCACCTTCCTGTCTTGGCCGAATTGTCAGCCATTCGAAATCGTTCATGTTTCTGTCCTTCAGCCTTCTATCCCATTTAGCCGCGCCTTTTCTCTCCCGTCTCGTGTTATGCCATGACCATGACAATGCAACTGTTGCATGGATCAACTTTACGACCCCGCCCCCACATGTTCCCCGTGCTGGAGTTCTCCCCGTGTTGGAGTTGTCTATGGACTATGGAGTGTGGAGTCTCTAAAGTCTCTAGAGTGGGTCCGTACCGTGATGAGTCAACCTGACCGAACGGCAAAGCCAAAGATCCCTGTCACGGGGCAGAGGACGCAATCCACCTCGGCGGAAGCCTAGCGGCCTGCGATGACTGGGCCCGGCCGTTGTGTCTCTCCCGCTCAGCGCTCTCGAGCCTCGAGTAATCCTCCATGGTATCCTTGGCGCCCCCCCTGCCAAGGGGCCTTTGGATCGCGTTCTGTCCTCTTCGCCGGCTGAGAGAGCGCCTTCTCGAGGCCACCGTCAGGGTCTCGGCCGATAGTGTGTGTGTTCGACATGGCAGCCTTGGGGGTGGCCTAGCGGCCTGCTCCGAGGGAGGAGGGGCGGGTGCCTGAGTGCGTGGGCCATGGCGTGTTGTTGGGGGAGAAGGAGGGAGAAGAGGAGGGAGATGCGCCCGCTCAGCCACCACATTTGTACTTCACCTTGTTCGCTTCTCTATTGTCTGGCGGTCCATCGTCATGGTGCCTGTTGTTGGTGCTTGTGACAAGACTCGACCCACGAACTTGTACCCGAGGGGGCTGGTCGGTATGCCCGTCTCTCCCCTTTTGCATCGAGTGTGTTTTCCTGGCGGTGGATGGTATAAAGGTCCTCTGTAAAGCCCTACTCCAGATGGGAATCTGTATCCTCATCCTCAACATCGATCAATTCCCATCCATCACTTGGCCAGTTCCTTGCATAAACAACAAGCTAGTCCGTTCCCTGATCCTTCTAGCACACACACACACACACACACACACACACCTTTTGCATCTTTCTTCACACCGTCTGCACACCCGGCCACACTCGCCTTCACGGGCACACCTCCTCCAACCGACCACCCCTTACCACCGTCGCCCACCTCTTCCATCTCCACCACCACCACCACCGCCACCATGAGCTCCAGCAGAAGCACCACCACCTCCTCCCCCTCCTCCTCCACTCGCTACGACAGCGTCCTGCGAGAGTTCTCCTCCCTCCCCCAGCGCTCCCCCCCCAGCGGCAGCGGAAGCGCCATTAGCGCATCGGCCCGGTCCAGCCTCGGCACTACCAGCTATGCATCCTCGTACTCCTCCACCGGCAGCCGGTCCACATACCTCGCCGGCGCCAACCCGGCCGGCGGCGCCTCCTCCTCCTCCGCCTACTCGGCCGGCGCCTCCTACTCGCCTGCCAGTGGCACCGGCGGCACCGGCTACGGCACCGGCTACGGCACCGGCGGAAGCAGCGGAAGCAGTAGCAGCGCGCCCTCCTACCTCAAGGGCGTCGTCTCGTCCGCCGTGCGGGACTCACTGTCAGGGGGCAGGTGACAGATTTGCACAAGTGCCCAGGAGCAGTGAAGGACGAAAGACTTTTTCTCTTTTTCTTTCTTTCTCTTTCTCTCTCTGTCTCCCTTCCCCCCACCCCCACATCATCCCCCTCTCTTCCCTACCCCTGCCTTGCGCCTTTGTCAGGGCGAGAGGAGGAGGAAACGGAGTGAGTGGAATGCAAGACAAGGGTCAGCCCCCCCTCTCGGCCATGTCGTGCTGTTGCCGCCCTTTCCCGCCCCGCGGCCCGTACCGAGCGGGTGGGGAGCGGACCTGCAGCACACAGCACATGCATAGCCGCCACGACAAGGCTGCTTTCTCTCTTGCTGTCGAGGGTAGGGCATGTAAATATATCTGTTTAGATCTAGGTTGTCATGGGTTCGGACCCGAAGCGAAGGCCATTCCCGCTCGGTGGGAGTCATAGGTCTTGTGTTCCAGGAGTGTTCATCTCTATATGTGGCTCTCTCTCTCTCTCTCTCTCTCTCTTCCTGTTTCACGTTGTCATGACCCACGACTTTCCTTGGTTGTTTTCTTTCTCTTTTTCTTTCGCTGGCTTTGGACCTGACAACTAGCCGGGGCTTCCAAGTATACGGTATGTCCTCCTTCCCTTCTTCCCCCTCCCAACCCAACACATCCATCCATCCATCCATCCATCTATCCACCCACCCAGTCATCGAGGACAAGCGCTCGGTTAACAATCCTGTCCAACAGACCCAACCCACCCGCGTTGTCGTCACCAAGGCCACGTGCTACTTCAGGGCGCTGCGGCATGATGATGATGATGACTCATACACGATACGATCCATCTGTTTTTGCCTTGTCCACTCTATCGCTTTTTTTGTTAACTCTATCTCCTTTTTGTTCGCTCTATCTCTTTTTTTGTTCACTTTATCTCTTCATGTCTACCCTGTACCACATGACGTGTCCATGACCTTTTCGAAGAGGATGAAGAACCAAGTATGGAACGGAGAGGGAAGGGGGAGGGGAGGCACAGAACCACGACTTGCGCGAAGGCCATTATCACTTGACTTGATGATGAGGGGAGATGTGAGGCTCGCGCCGTGTATGTTTTTTTTTTTTTTTTTCAAATTTTTTTTTTTCAGCGAGGCAATTTCCCTGCTTGGATTGAAACTGTTATTGCAGTTGTTTGTATTAGTGATGAGGAAAGCAGACGGAGGGCATCAACGGGCGTTCAGGATTCGGTTGTTGTTTGTTTTTGTCTTGTGGAGATCAATATGATATGACATGACCGTGTAGCATTAGCATTAGCAGACTCGAATTTTCAAACCACGTCCACGAACACAAACACCTTGTACTTGTTCCCCCCCATCTTGCGCTTTCCTTCCAGAAAGAGCGGGACCACAGGTTTGAGTGATGACACAGATGGTGTAAGACGTCAACCCGGGCAAGTCCTCCTTCGCTAATATATCATTATGCTGCCAACAACATGCTATAGTACCAATCAACAAAATAAACACGCAGATCCCAGAGGTTCTTGAACCGCTTGTTTACTAACCCCAATTGTATGATTAACATTATAGTATCATTCGAGCGAAGCGAGGTCGGGGGTCTGGGGGGTACCCCCAGGAAAAAAGGTCGCTCTACCTTTTGAACTTTGTTTGTTTCGAGGGGTTATTTTTTTTTTTTTTTTTTTTTTTTTTATTCCTGGGGGTTCCCCCCAGACCCCCGACCTCGCTTCGCTCGGAGGTGTATTGTAGTAACCGGGGTTAGTAAATAAGCGGTAAACAGATCCTAGGATCTGCATGTTTATTTTGTGATTGGCACTTTACGCATCCCCATCATCTAGAGACAAGCGGAAGAGTGGCTGGATTGCTAGGGTAAGATTCACTCTAGGTTTGGGAAGGTGATAGTAGACAAGAACAATTGATGGCCTTTTTTTTGTCTTGGGCCATCTGTCGTCTCTCCAACCACAGACGGGGATAGGAAGGGTACAATGCGAAAAAAAAAAAAAAAAAACCAAGCATCTCGTCCACCCACAACCTCTTGCTCCAATCAAACTTCCAAAATAAACAAGTAACCTTTTACTTTCCTGATTTACGCTGCTATTAACAAAGCAGTCAAGAAAAAAAGGATACCGCTTGTTTTATTGGAAGGGGAAGATAGGAGAAAGACCAGGCGAGACATGAGGATAGCGGTACCCCATTTGCTCTCTTTTCTCTTGAGCTGCCTTTCCCAAAAACGAAACATGTCCAGCCTTCCCCATTGCTTATAACCCGCAGGGCCTCTCATTGGTCCGCCCTACCGTTCCCTGGAAAGACTGGCCGCCGTCCTTCAACCTAGCTTCTTTCCAGTCTTTTCTATACCTTGAGCGGACTGTTACGCCTCTTAATGGCTCGCCGGGCAAGGTGTACGCAAACCTCCTTCTTCAGCTACCTCGGTGAGGATAGGTAGATGAATCTCTTCCCCATGGCGTGAGCGGACCCAAGTGCCATCTCATCTTTCGCGCTGTATGAGGTTCCACTCCCACTAGGTTCGTTCAAGGCTCGTTAGTTTCATTCCGCACAATACCTTCGAGCGTAGCGAGGTCAGGGGTCTGGGGGGTACCCCCAGGAAAGGAGAGAGAAAAAAAGGGATAAAAGGTAGAGCGGCCTTTTTTCCCCCTAGGAAAAATAAGAAAAAAAGGATAAAAGGTAGAGCGAATATCCTCGCAGACTTGCAAAAAGGGAAAAAGGGGGGGAAAAAAAACTCACCACCCTCCCGTCCTCATCCCCCGTGTACACCAGCTGCGGCATGGGCGCCACGCACGTGATGGCCGCCTCGATGTTGCGGCCATCCTCGCTGCGCGGGTCGACGTGGTCGAGCCGGCGCACAAACTCGAGCCACCATCGGCCCGTCGCGGGGTTGACGGCCTTCTTCCACACGTGCACGCGCCCGCGCCCGTGGCCGGTGAAGGCAAGCGTGCTCTCGACCCACTCGGACCCGGCGCCCTCGTAGAAGGCGCAGCACCGCACCAGGTCATCTTCGCGGTCCGCCGCGCCGCCGCCCGGCGACACGGGCGAGCGCGCCCTGGGGCTCGGCGACAGGCTGCGTTTCGTGGTGGTTGTGGCGGTGGTGGCGTCGCTACCGCGGAGATGATCAGTCGAAGAACTGCTGCCGTTTTGAGGGGTTGTCGCAGTCGGCAGAGTGTTTGTCGTGTCAATGGTTATGCTCGGGGGCGTCTTGGTGCTGTCAATGCTGATGATAGTGCTGTTGGGGTCGACGACCTTGTCCTTTTCGGCCTTTTGCCTGTCACCCTCGCCCTCGTTGTCCTTGTCAATTCTACCGCCGACCAAGCTCTCTTGCTTCGGCCCTGCAGCAGCCCCTCCAGCCAAGGTTCCCGCCAGCCCGACATCCTGATCCACAACCAGCTCCCCATTCAGCGTGTACAGCAGCGCCCTTGTGCCGCCGCAGATCATGATATCCCCGGTGCCGTCGTGGATCTTGGCGCACTCGATGACCGGGTGGCCGCCAAACGCGCCGGCCGCGCCCCATCCCGGCGGTAGCTTCAGCCGGCGGATGAACTCAAGCCGGTTCAGGTCCCAGAGCATGGCCACGCCGTCGGCGCGCGAGATGGTCAGCAGCGTGCTGAACGCCTTGGACACGGCCATGCACGTCACCGGCTGCTTGTGGCCGAAGAGCGAGCTGCGCGCGGCCAGCTGGTCCACTGCCATGTGACCGGACCCGGACCCGATCATCATGCTCAGGCCACCCACACCGCTGCCGCTGCTGCTCGGCATGCCAGACGGGGAGCCGAGAACGGTGCTCCCGATGCTACTACTACTACTACTACCACCACCACCACCACCACCACCACCACCCCCGCCGCCGCTGCCGCCCGAGACGGCGCCCGGGAACCCGGCCGACAGGGCAGACAGCCCCGACGCCACCGCCCCGGACGCGCCGCCCCCGTGCGATGGCCCGAGCCGGACCGTGTGCACCGATACCACGCAGTCCTCGCCCGCCGTCACGAGCGTCTTCGAGTCGGCGAACAGAACCGCTGACAGCTGGCCGATATGCAAGTTCTCAAATAAGCCCGCCGGTCGGCGGCCTGCCCGGCCGGCGTCGCTGAAGAAGAAGCGCACGCTCCCGTCTGCATATCCCCACTCGAGGAATTTGTCGTAATGCGGCGGCAGGTTGAGGCGGAACGGCGACGCGCACAGCAGCCGGTCCAGCTTGGCCGAGTAGATGAGCGACGCCACGCGCTCGTGGCTCTCGAGCAGCGGGTGCGGCAGCCGCGTGAGCGCCTGCAGCGGCGTGTTGTCCAGCCGCCGCACGGGGCACCTGTCGTAGTCTCTTGCGAGGTGCGGGCGGGTGAAGACCTGGTGCGGGGTCTGGCCGAAATTGTGGATGGTGCGCGTGATGATGAGCCGCTCCTGCGGGTCTGTGATATTGTCGAGGTCCTTGGCGCCGCGGTACGACAGTGGGTGGAAGACGTTGAGCGCCTCGACGGCCGCCTCGCCGCGCTGCTTGTGCCCGAAGACGAGGTCGATCCACTGGCCGAGCCGCTGGCTGACGTAGGGGCTCTCGAGCGCCTCGCGATGCTTGGCAATGAAGATCTTGGGGTCGCCCTTGGCCCACGGCGGAAGGATCACGTCGTCCACCGAGCCGGCGTCGCCCTGCCGCGTGCCAAAGTTGTATCCGTTGATGTTGGTTAGGAAGTCGGGCAGGTAGAAGAACTCGGGGATGAGCTCGCGCACGTCGGACCCGTTGTCGCGAGCTGCCGAAGCCCATGCGCCCTCGATGGAGTAGAACATTCGATCCGGATGGTCAAATGTGCCGCCCTGCATCATGATGAAGGTCTGCACAAACGGCGGCAGCCGGATCAGGTAGCTGGACACGATCATGGCGGACGAGTAATGCGTGCCGTAGTGGAACGGCTGGTCGCCGATCTCTGCCAGCGACTGGTACCGATTGCCGAACTCGGCTATCCGGCTTGTCACTTGTGCCCCCATCGGCTTCGTAAGATCCCGGAAAGTTGTCGGGTTGCTCAGGTCGAGCTCTTCGCTGGTGTAGTCTGCCAGCACCCACGGGAAGACCGGGTACTGCGTCAGGTCGTTGAACGTCCGTCCGGCCATGGTGTTGACGAGCATGAGGTAGTGGAAGTTTGAGATCTCGCCCTTCTGCCACCGCCGCATCATCGGGTTCCACGCCGACGAGTTGAAGATGCTGCCGAACTTTGCCCCTAGCGTCTGCGGGACCTCGTCGCCGAGCTTGAGCCCCTCGAGCCGCCACGCGTCCTCTGGGTTCGGCAGCAGGCCGGGCGCATTGGCGTGCGGCGTCTTGCCAGTTAGCCTGCCCCAGACCTCGTCTCGCACGGTCGGGTTCATCGCTGTGAGCAGGTAGCTCCGGCCGTCGGTGAAGAAGATCTCGATGGCCACGTCGCGGAACAAGAAGCGCCGCTTGGAGATGCTCAGCACGTCCTGCCACTTCCAGCTGCGCGACTCTTGATCGACGTTGCCGGCGTTGCTGCGGCGGGTGCTGGCCGACCCGGCATCGGTAATGATGATGGAGAAAGGATCGCGTTCTTCGGGGGGCGCCTGCCAGACGTTGACAATCTCCCCATCGGCTCCCTGGAATAGGTTGTCCATGATGTAGAGCGCCTGCTTGCCGATGATCAGGATGCCCTCCGCGGCGTCGAGACCAACGATCCGAGAGATGTTGAATACGCTCTGCACAGCATCGCCCTGCTGCAGCCGCCTCATGACTTTGCGGTTCTTGTCTTCGAAATTGTCTTCCACGTCGTTCGGGTCATCCACAAGCTCAAAGTCGTCCTCGGCTGCCGCCCCCTGCTGCTGCTCCGGCTGGTCGACGATGGACCCTGGCTCCGGGTTGATGAACGAGCCTTCCCTAGAGCCGTCACCGCCGATTTCGGCCGCTGGGGCCGGAGATGGAAGAGGACTGGACTCTCTCCCCCCCCCACCGGACGGAAGCGAGTTTGTTGAGAATTGCTGCGCCGTCGCCGCATTTGGCTTCCAGGGACTGGCAGCAGAAGCCCCGCTTCCGTCCCTAGTCCGTTGCTGCTTTGGCTGATAGTCGGACTGCTGCTGCCGCTGCGAAGGATATTCTGGCAGCAGACGCAGACGCATGCGGTTCCGGCCTTCGGTCCGATCTAGCTTCCACTTGACCGACTGTTTCTGCGTGTCGCTGAAGACCGCCCCCGGTCGGCGCAGGTCGCGGTCCATCTTGGCAAACGTCGAGGCCAGGAAGGCATTGTCGTCCTGCTGGTCCTGCAGCAAGCGCTGGTGCTTGAAATGCTCCGTGAAGTAGATGCTCTTCATCCAGGCGCTGTTGGCCATCTCGTGCCTTGTCAGCAGATTCTCCCTCTCCTGAGCCTCGACGTGCCACTGCTTGAGCCTCTCCTTCCGGCTCTTTACCCTGGACCTTGCCGTGTCTCCTGTCCGCTGGTTCTCGCTTGCGACAAAGTCTTCCCACGGCTTAGACATGACCCCGAAGAAGAGGGCATCCAGCGGAGGGTGATGCTGGTCAACCCATTCCAGGAACGACGCATCATCGACCTCGGTGAGCTTGCGGAAGCCGTTGGCCAGGGATTGCTGGTCTGGCGTCGCACACTGTCGAAACAGGACGGTCAAGTCGTTGGGCTTCTGGACGAGCATGATGCGCCAGAGCATTGCAACGGTCAGCCTGACATGTTCTCGCGAGTCCATCAACTTGTTGTAAAGCTGGTACCACACCAGCTTCAAGTACTCGTCGTCCGCTGACAGGCAGTTTAGCAGGACGGCCTGCCAATAGAGCAGCTTCTGCATGGTTGCCAGGGCCTCCGAGTCGGCAGTCTGCGGGTCGTCCATGTCCGACAGTCTCAGCAACACCATCTTGAGGAAAGAATGTCGAATGGTCGAGACGGCGGAGCTACACAGGCGCACGCTCTTGAGGCCCGCCACCTCGGGCCGCTGCAGGTACTCAAGTGCCATGCCGGAAAAGTCGAGCATTGCCTCGGCGCCGTTGATGAACCATCCCTCGAAGATGGCTTCCGCCATGTGCAGGCTAAAGCGTGCCATGTTCTGCAGGACCTTGGGCTCCGTGAGCACCTGCTGGTCTAGCTGGACGGCGCTTCCGAGCTGAGTGATGGTATTTCTGAGGACGTACGACTCAAAGTAGGCCTGGTGCTCCTGGAAGCCTGGAGGCACCTTCAGGAAGAGTCCGAAGCCCGAGTAGTCTTTCCGGATCAGAATCTGGTCGATGAACACCATGATGACGAGATCCAGAACACCCTCAAGGACGACGTTGCTGATCTGCTGAGCGGCAACCTTCTTCTTTGGCGACATGACGCGATCCAGTCGGGTGGGTGTGGGGACAAGCAGAGATGGCTGCGACGTGACCAGGATGAAGGAGGACGGCCTCCTCAGAGGAGTGCCCCGACTTGTCCCGGACGTTGGTGTGGTGCCGTCGTAGGAGACGGGAGTTGAGGTCCGCACAATCGGGGTGACAAGTGACGAAGAGCCAGGTACTGGCCGCATAATCACATCGCCTCCTTCAAACGAGAGTACCGAATCCTTAGAGTTGAGCTCCGTCTCAGGGGTCACAGGGTCAGTGCTGACTATGGCCGGGTAAAGGGCTGCCAGGAGGAGCCGGACGTATTCAGAGCTGAGAGCAAAGTCGCGGAAGCTGGAAGAGCGGGCATGCATGTCTGCCAGGAATCGCACGACCGTCTGGAGTACGATGGCGTGGCTAGTGACCCGTTCTTTTTCCGGCACTCGGATTTCTAGCATTATGTTAGTATATGCACCGCTTCGTCGTGGTTGCCAAGGGGAGGGTGGGAGAGATGCTCAGAAGCGCTCGGCATGTTACAGTACCAGTCACAAAAATAAAATGCAGATCCTAGGTTCCGTATACCGCTCATTATTATTGCAATACCTTCGAGCGAAGCGAGGTCGGGGGTCTGGGGGGTACCCCCAGGAAAAGAGGAAAAAAAAAAAACAGGTCAAAGGTAGAGCGACCTTTTTTCCTGGGGGTACCCCCCAGACCCCCGACCTCGCTTCGCTCGAAGGTATTACAATAATAACGAGCGGTATACATACCCTAGGATCTGCAAGTTTAATTTTTTGATTAGCACTGTACTGGCAATCGTCAACTTACTCCTTGAATCCAGGGCCTGGCCCAACTCCATAGATCGGGCTCTTGGCCTATTCTGGACCGTCTCGGACGTTTTTTCGCCAGCAGTACCACTTCCAGATTCCCTCGGCGAACCTCGACCGGCCGATCCCGGCGAGTCCGGGTCGTCCTGATGCTTAAGGATGTCCCGCAACCCGTGCTGCAACATGGCCGAGAGGACAGGCAGGACGTCGGGAAAGACAACCTTGCTCTCCCCGAAGATCTCTAACAGACTGAAGAACTCGAACGTCTTGCCAAAGTCGATGTTGGCCGGGTCATAGCCAAAGAGGATGGAGAAGCAGATGGGCCAGAGCGTGGGAATGTCCCACCACGGCCGGAGACGGTGGGCCATGATATGAAACCCACTCGTCCTCGAGGCAAACTTGGCCGTGTAGCTCGTCGGCTGCGTCGCCAACAGACGGGCCAGGATCTTGGAGCCGTGCACGACCACCTCGGGGTCGTCCTCGGCGAGGAGGTACAGGAGCCACTGGCTGCTGGTCAGCATGTAGGCTTTAGAGTTGCGTCCCCTGGTCTTCGTCCGCTGCGGGTCTTGCTCGTCAGGGGTCACCTTATTCGTCACTGTCTTGGCAAACCTGCGGATTCCATCCAGGTTGTCTTTTTCACAGAGTAGCCGCGCATACATGTCCAAGATGCGGACCCCGAGCTGTCTCTTGGTGAGCAGCTTTGGGCCGTTTGCTGTGCCCGCGGGACTTGTTTCGTTCGTAAGCCGTCTCGGGATGCCGATCGGGGTACTGGACCGGCTGGTGAACGGTGTAGGCTTAGGCGGCCGCGAGAGCAGGCCAGCAGCGTGGCCGGCAGGATTATGGAGGGCATAAGTGATAAAGAGAGCCAGAGCACGGTGGACTTCTGCATTGTAGTTGCACTTGACGAGGCTCTCGAACGAGGCCAGGAAATGGGGCAGGATGTCCTCCGATATGGTCTCGGCCTTCAGCGCGTCTAGCAATCTCTTGATGATGCCTATCAACGCCCGGGCGTGTGTCAGCACAAAATGCAGTTCTTGGGAAGCATGTTGCTGGCGCGCATTGGAACCAGCAGCACTTACGCATCCTAAGCAGGCGACGGCTGTTGAACTGGTGGTATTTGCTCGCTACAGCGAACGTTTCAAACTGTTTGTAGTAGAGTTCTTGGGTGAGCGGCGCCGACTTGCGCCACGAGTCCAGGTCAATGAGGAGAATACGGTAGGCTAAGGGGTTCACGATGAACGACTCGACAGGGTCGGCGTGTTTGTAGCCCACGAACTCCAACACCAAGCTCAACAGCCTAAATGTCAGCTTGTCCCGAGCTTCATTGTTCAAAGCCAGGCGCCACGGCAGACGCTCTGCTGGCGCAGCGGGGATATAGCCGAGCTTGGCTCGCAGCAGCATGCTGAGGATAGCATATCCATTGTCTCGCTCCATGGCCTCGCTATTCCGCCAGCTCGAATCGATACAGCGCAACATCAGCTCGACCGAACGGAGGAGTTCGTCTCCAGTCGAGGACCGTTCCACAAGCTTCAGGGCAACAGGTGTAAAGCCGCCTAATCTCCACAGGTTGTCGTCGAAATAGTAAGGGGTTGCGAGGACAGGGTCGCCGGTGAGAACTGAAACGCCGTATTGCCTGACGAGGGCATCGTTGATGCAGGGCACAGCTGCGTTGATGGCGACGGGCTGGCCGTAGTTGGTCGTGGAGTGGAACAAGTTGCCAGCCGCATTCTTGGAGAGCGAGCGAAAGAGCGACGAGTCCATGAAACTGCCATCTGCACCCAGCACAGCTCGAGGAAACGTACTCATCAAAATCTTGAGCTCGGGCATGATGGAGCTCGCCTTGTCTCGGATGGCCTTGACAATGTCTGAGTTTTCGTCTTTGCCAGGATGGAGGTTCTCGTTCCGGAGACCCAGGGCGGCCGAAGCTTCGTAGGTTTGGAAGCCGCCCAAGCAGTCCTGGAAATTGCCCTGGTATCGCGGTCCCAGGCGATAGTGGACGGCAATGAAATCGTCGCTGAGGATGTCTTCGAAGAGATGCGCCGAGGCGAGGGACCACTTTGACCAGACGTTGCCGGGGCCGGGCCGGCCGGCCAGGGCCTGAGGCGTGCCAAGGAACGCCTGAACCGGGTTTGTCTTGCCCCCAGTAGACGCCAGTGAGGCGAAGCTCTCCGTGCTTCCGTTGTAGAGAGGAGGCGGCGACGGATAAGAGGCGCGGACCTGCTCGGAAAACTCCCCGTCCACAAAGAGCGATGCCTTGCTAGCCGTCATGGTCCTGGGCCGCCGGTGCACGACGGCAATGTGGTACCACCGCTTCTCGGCAAAGGCCACGGTCTTGAAACGCACACTAGGCCGCGAGGACGTGAGAGACGTTTGCAGAATGAAGTTCTTGGTGTCCTTCTCCACGTACGCCAGGAGGAAGCAGGTACGGCTGGAGTCGAAAACGCCAAAAAGGGTGGTGTGTGACTCGGGATCGAACCGATCGACGCGGATCCAGGCGGTGAAGGTGTAGCCGGGGGAGCTCGAAGGAGGAAAGCTGCGACCGAGACTGGGCAGCTCGATGGAGGAATGGCCGTGCAGAGACAGGTCGAACTGGATAAAGGGGGGGCCACGATGCTGGTTCGTGACGTCGACGCAGAATTCGGACATGGCTGGATCCTGGCGCGATAGCAAGAGCTGGGCATCTGCTAGCTGATCTATGCCAAGATACATAAGGGACCTGCATAGCGGCAATATCTTGGCCTTTTCAGCCCCAGTCAAGACGCAGTCGGGGGCGAACAGGAGCTGCAAGAAGCGCGAGGCGATGCCGGTGCTGTGCAGCGCGTGCAAGTTGAAGAAGCAGGCCGCCCCCACCAACGACAAGGTCGATAGAACGACCATGGACGCGGGATTGGGATTGGTGTGCGCCCCGGGCTCTCTCGACATGGACTCCCAGAATGCCACAACAGCCCGGATGATATCTGGGTTCTGGATGGTGGTTTTGGGACCGATGACCTCGCCCAGCCTCGCTTCCATGGCGGCCAGGTCGAAGGGCGTCGGACCCTGTAGCCCTTGCTCACCCTGGCCACTCCCTCTCTTCTCGTTCTCGCTCGAAAGAGCGGACGACGCTACCGACTGACAAAGCTCGTCCAAGCGCTGGTCGTCTAGCGCAAAGGAGAGGAGCTTCCCGAACAGCTGGCAGTTTGTCCAGAGATCCGAGTCCGCACCACCAAGGCCAATGCTGGCTAGGGCCTGCTCCAGGGCCTCCCATCCTCCGCCGCCGCCGACCCGGTCGTTAAAGTATCGGCGATTGCCGGCATGACCGCGGAAGGTGGCGGAGAAGATAGCCAGCAGAATGTGGAGGAGATGGAACAAGGCCGCCTTCTCCGCCCGGGTGCGCTTTTCCGGGTCGTAGAAGCCGGCGAAGGCGCGCAAGACGTCGAGCAGGGTCTGGAAGCCGCGCAGGCGGCGGAAGTCGTTTTGCGGGGGGGAGGGGGGCAGCGGAGCGGCAACAAGCTGGTGTATCTTCCTCGCCCCTTCCAGCAGCTCCTCGATGTTGGGATACCCACCCGAGGCCGGCTTTTGGACAATGCTGGACAGGCGGTCGAGGAGATCTTGGAGGACCTGGGTGGCTTTGGTGACCTCGAGAGCAGATGCCGTCGTCGAGGCGCGGAAACGGCGGGGGCGCGAGGCGAGCATTGTCGCTTCAGTGCGGTGGCTGTCGCAGGGAAGAGGCGGGGCTCGGTGCGGGACGTGGGTGGCATGGATGGGCTCGAGAGGTTCGCTCATCCGAGTGCCCCGCGGGAATCAAGCACCGGTTCGCGTGTTCCCCGCGCCCATTCCGGGATCCAGGCCGGCCGGTCTGACGGTCATCGATCCGATCTGTCTTTCTGATACGTGGCCTGCTGTCCTCCTTTTCGGGGCGCACGTCCAAAAGGTCGACTGGGCCCTAGCTTCGACTTGGCAGATGGCGATGGGCACGATCGAAAGTTGGATGCAAAACAAACGCCTCTCTTTACTTTTTTTTTTGGTCTTTTACATACAGCAGGAGAGCTCCCAACAGCTCATGCCGCATGCCGCAACGCAACACTCTAGTCATCTTATCGGTCGAGCCCCCTGCTTATCTACGACTAGAATAGCACGTGACCCATATGGGTTAGACGACGGAAGTGGGGAACGATCTGTTCTGAGTTGTGTACTGGCTCGTTCGTACAGTAGTTGATTACCTTTTTATTTTCACAGATTGACCTGGCGATGGAGAGCCTCCTCACGTCTCTTGTTCCGCCAGCTCCGCAAACAGCAGTTTCCGTGCCGTTTATGTCCAAAGTCTCCGCTAGTGCAAGACAACCGTTAGCGTGCTGCAGATAAACATGTAGATCCTAGGGTGTGTACACGCTCGTTTACCAACCCCGATTGTACTATTGCTATAGTCTCTTCGAGCGTAGCGAGGTCGGTATCAGCCACAAATAAAGTTAAAAGGTATTTCGAGCGTAGCGAGGTCGGGGGTCTGGGGGGCACCCGCAGAAAAAAACAAGGTACCCCCAGAGAAGTCCTCTTTACCATTACCCTTTTTTTTTTTTTTTTTTTTCTCCTGGGGGTTCCCCCCAGGCCCCCGACCTCGCTTCGCTCGAAAAGACTATACAATCGTGGTTGAGAAATGAGCGTGCACGGACACCGGGATCTTCGTGTTTATTTTGTGATACCACTGTATTACGGGTCTCTAGCATCGTACAGGGCACACCCCTTGGTTGCGGCGCCAGCACCAGCACCAGCACCAGCACCAGCCGTCTTGCTCATGGGGCCGGGAAGCCCTAGAGAGACGTCCGCGGCGAAGGAGGCGTCCACAGTCCCGCGCCAGCAACCGAAGAAAGTGCAAATTATCCAAGGCTAGCCATCAGAGAGACAAGGCCCAGAGGACAGAGAGGCCTAGCTTATAAGAGAGCCGCCACTCGGGAGCGGCTCCTCGCTACCGGGGGTAATGGTGATAATTTGGGTCTTCTAATGTGTTTATAACAGACAGCCGTGGTCATACGGGCTCGGGAGAGAGCCGTCGCTCGAAGAGCGACTTCTCGCTGATGGCAGGGGGGGGGGGGGGGGGGGGATGTCGGTCCACTGGCGTATTTTACCAAACTTCGATACCTTCCCCGGCCCCAAACCCGGCAGACTTGCAAGCCCATTCCAAACCGGTTAGCAACAA
>WXYE02203999.1:0-17703 GCA_011319275.2 Echinosphaeria canescens | reverse complement strand
GATTTGATCAGAGGCGTTGCGCAATTTATTGTAGATCACTATATTCCGTTGGAGCGCTCTACAATATTGATTGATGAAGACAATGATCAGAAAGTGGCAACAGAAGAATGCAATGCTTCGGAGAAGGTATTGGTGGATATTTCGTTGGAGGATTGTTTTGTGGATGTGGCTTTGCAGGCGGCGGCAGGAAGCGTTGCGGGTTGGACGGAAGATGAGTGGGCTGAAGGTGACTTGGCTGTAGAGATTCTCGCTGATGCTGTTTCGCCGTCACTCGATGCGCAGAGAGTCGCTACAGATGAAATTGACGACACTGCTGCTGATCCGAAAGAACTGGTGCAAGAACTGGTGCAAGAGCAGGTGCATGAGCAGATCAAAAAGCGACGTCGCGTTGCCGATGATGGTGCTTCTATCGACGATGCCAATGATCGCGTTTTTGATGATGATCGTATCAATCCTGTTGACGATGCACCGTGTGTCACCAAGCATGTTCCGGAGCGCGTTTTGAATGTCGCCACGAATAGGCTCGATGCTATTGGCTCTTCGATTTCGGGCGATACGCTATTGTCGGCCGCATTTGCTATGCTTGTGCCCGAGAAGAAGCAAGACCAGATCGACGTTTGGGTGGCTCGTCTGGCTGCACCCGATATCGAGATCGAAACTGTGCATGATTTACGGTTTCTGTCGAACGAAGACTATACAAAGGTGTACGAAATGCTTGGTATGAGCAGTTTGTTAGACGCCGTTCTTTGTGGTATTCGTTGCAACGTTACTGCTGCAGGTGGTGCAAAGCCGCAAGAGAACGAAGCGGAACAACTGCAGCAGGAGACTCTACAGTCGGTGAGCCGCTATGCTTCAACAACAGTGATGTCGAAGCCGCGCAGAGCCAAGACTATGAAACCGATCAAACTGCAGCGACGTTTGGCAAATGCAATCAATGCGATTGGAGAGCCGCACTGGGCCAAGGCAGAGGCGGGCAATAGATGGTGGACCTATGGAGAGTTGACGATCAGCGCACTCGAACGTTTTCGCGAGGGGCGTCTGCTGAACTTGACAGAAGAGCCAACACCGACGAGTCGCCTTATTGACGCGCTGGACTCGCTGCAGCACGCACCGGCATTGTGCAACTTTGTGTCGCTGAACGGGCAGACAAATTCTGCTGCCGAAGGTGACGCCGAACGACGCGTCTTTCGAGATGAGTTCTTCGCGGATGTTGGCGGTTGCATCGCAACTTGGCAGAGCAGCCGTAATGCACGGATCAATGGTGAACGAGATGTCAGCGAGCAGAGCGGTGCCGACTTGCAGAACAGTTTGCGCGTCAAAGATCGTATTTGCCAGGCTGTTGGCAGCGCAATTTATAAGTTTAACAACCGGCGGTTATCTGGTGAAAAAATGCAAGAGACATTGATCGATATATTGGTGAGCACGAATGCTCTTGTTGAAGCGCGTCGTCTCGCGCTCTGCGGACGCGGCAAAGAAGCGCTGCGATTGCTCGCAGTGATTGGTGATGTTGTGCAGGCGTTGCACAAGGGCTATCCTGACAAGTAAAAACAGAATGCAGCAGAATGCATTGCAGAAATAAACACCTGCTGAAAATATTCGAATATTTTTTTACTTATATATTGATATGATTTTTGACTTGAATTTGGCTTGTTGATCAAAACAAATTTGTCGCGCATGCACCATAGCATCTGCGTAAGACTGTCCAAGTGTGAAAGCGGCTGCGCCCGTTGCGACGCCTAAACCGAGATGCGCCACAACGCTGTACTGTCTCGGAAATCCACGAAAAGCCACTCCGCCAATGATAAACCCAACAAACATGCCGTGGTCGTAAAATCGCGTTTTTTCAACGTCACTATCACTCATCGGTACTCATAAATTCAAAAAAAAAGAATGGTGGAAAAAGAAAAACAAATTGATTAGACAAAACAAAATAAACACAAATACGAAGAAAAAGAATGACTAGCAACAACAACGAAAAACCAATTTACTTGTCGGTAAACGACAAAGCCTGCGTTCGCCGCTCTGTAGCGATTGGCAAAAACGCTGCTGGCGCGTCTGGGTATGAGACGAGCAAGTGCGGCTTCAATGCACTGATCGCAACTCTGTTCGGCGATCGAATGGCGGAAATCAAGGCCGAAAACGAGGGCGCACTGAGGTTTGCAGCGATTGTTGGCAAGACATTTGAGATGCCAGCAGCGGCGTTGTTGTCCAATACGCAAAAGGAAGAGTGGTGCGTTATTTGCTTCGACGCTGCTGTCGATGACAATAAATCAATCGCCAAACCGTGCGGTCATGCGTGTCTGTGTGCCGAGTGCGTCGAAAAGATGCGTGCACAGCCATGCGCTATTTGCCGTGCTCTTGTTGACGAGTTTGGCGACGCTGGCGGCATTGCACAGGTATATAAAAGTGGCGTTTCGCTCGGCGATGATGACGCTGCGCTGGTCGAAATCGTTTTTACGCAAAAGAAGAAGAGGTATGCCGATCGGTGTTTGCTGGTGCGCGACACTGACAGTCTCAAAGCGGCGCTGACTGCGTTTTGTACCGACAGCGGGAAACCGGTGGCCCCAATTGCTCCGCTCGAACTGGCGGCCAAATCACCGTCACTTTTTTGGTCGCTTGTCGCTCACTGCTCCTCGTTCGAGGGCAGCGGCAAAGAAAAGCCAGTAGGAGATCTGGAGAGCGCATTGCAGGACGCGCAATGTTCGATTCTAGGTGTGGAAAATAGCCGCGGCCGTGCCAAGCGCACACGCCGCTGAATTAAATCGAATTAAATCTATTTATTTTCAGCGCAAGTTTTGCACATCATAGAAACGAGTGCCTGCAATTGCAGCGTTCCAAAGCAGCCGTTCAATGCGCGCATTTGCATTCGTCCAATGTCGGCCAGAAGCAGAAGTTTTCGCTGCTCGGTCATTTGGCACTTTGAAACAGCAGCCGACGAGCCAATGGCACCACTATTTTTTTCTCGCTGCGCCGCAGAGACACGTTCGGCAACAGACACCGTCGGCATCTGACGCGTGACGCGAAAAATGGTCGACAATATGTCGAGCGACGAATAGCCGTTGAGTTGACTCATTTGCGCCAGTGCTTCATCGTAGCGCTCGGCCAGGCAGCACTCGACAATGGCAGCGACCACCTGAGGCCGCGGCGTGTCAAACATCGAGTTGACGCTCGAGAAGAGCGCGCTGCCAAACGCCGCGTGCACAGTGTGCAAATCATTGATTGCGATGCGCATATCGCCATCGGCACGAAACACAAGAGCACTGATACCGTCGTCGTCGACGGTGATCGATTCGGCGCATGCAATATAGTGAAGCCGCTCGCTAATCTGCGTTTCTGGCAGTGAGGAGAAGCGCAGCACAGTGCAGCGCGACTGCAGCGCATCGATGAGCCGCGACGAGTCGTTGCAGGCCAACATGAAGCGCGTCGACGAATCGTGAATTTCGATCAGTCGGCGAAGCGACTGCTGTGCATCCTTTGTCAAATTATCGGCCTCGTCGAGAATCACAATCTTATGCCTGCCCGGATAGGCGGCGCTATTGAATGTTGTCTCTTTGGCAACGAAAGGCGTAATGACATTGCGTACGACATCGACACCGTTTTGATCCGATGCATTCAGTTCGAGCACATTGTTGGAGTAATAGCGCATCTCTTCGGCCTCGTGCCGTTCGAGAAACAACAGCCGGTCATTGACGGGTGCGGCATCTGCCGATGCTTTTGATTGCTGCGGCTTCTTGACGTCATAGCCGAGCAATTGATGCGCCATACAACGCACCGCGGTCGTTTTGCCGCACCCGGGAGGCCCACATACGATGAGGTGTGGCGGTGTGCCGTCGGCAACGAGCGCTTTCATGGCTGCAATCGGTTTCGCATTGCCAATAACGTGATCGAGCACTTTGGGGCGATACTTTTCGACCCACGGTTCAGTGCTAGTTGCTATACCGCCTGTTACAGCAGCACTCATCGTTCACCGTCGTCAACGGGTATTCAAACACGGCTGGAAAAGGGCACCAAAAAATAATTTAAAAAATAAACACATTGACGGGAAAATTTGGTGATGATTTTTTCACTCCGTCGATTTGATTTTTTTTAAATTATATTTTGGCATCCTTTTCCACCCCTGTTTGACAATGACTTCCAAGAAAATGAAAACCCTTGGACTACTTCGCCCCTTTTGCAATGATGGTCCGTTTCCAAATCTTGGTCTTCGTGAAGTTGCTGCACTGCATTCGGCACCATTCGTAATTGCACGCGTTTGTGAAACGTGCGATGACAAAAACGAGAAGTGCTACAAGAAAATGCTACCAATGTCTGTTACGGACGATGAAATTGAGCAGTTTTATCGCAACGCGTGTCTTGGTCGAATTATCTTCGATGATGATGGCTACACTTCTGTTGAATACAACTGGGTCTGTTTTGACGAGAATCGCGTCGAAACATTGTACTCTGCACAGCTGCGAAGTTTTTATGTATTTGACACGTCCCGTCCTGAGAGATTGCCTCCTCATATATCGCCCCAGTATTTGCGTGAGCATGCCAAAGGATGGCGCTGCACTGTTTTATCTCCCGATATCAATCGTCGTCTTCTTGCGCCGGCCATATTGAATCACCACAAAATGGTCGAAGCAATTTACAAGCCATTGCAGGCGTTTCCGGATGATTTCGAGTCGGCCGATCCGCGCGTTTGGCTTGCTGTGGAGAAACTGCGCATTGCCGAGCCATGGAAGCATTATCAAACGAAAAAGAGCTTTGACGCTTTAATTGAAGCGAGCGAATTGGTGCAAGAGGCCATTATCGAGCACGTGAATACCAAGCACGCCGCAGAAGCGCTGCAGCATTTTGAAGAGACTCGCTTGGCGAGCAAAAAAAACGAAGAAAACGAAAATGTTGACGCGAGCAGCGCCGCCAGCAGCAGCAGCAGAAAAAAACGCAAAATATCGACAAGTCCCATAAAGTAAAAAAAACCGTTTATTTTTTCTGTGAAGATGGAACTGATGATGTTGATGTGCTGCTGCTGGACGACGATGCGGCAGCAGCCGAGACAGCAGCCGATAACTGAGAGCGTGCTGTCGTGTACCATGCGGGCGGATGCTGCAGAGCCTGTTTAATGATACTCTCGCGCACCGCCGCCGCGTAGCGCTTGCGATCCTCGCGGTAGTCCTTTGAGGCGTCGCAGTTGGCTGGCGAATTGATATTCGGGTCGACCAGCAGCGAACGAAGACTCGACAGCACAGTTGTAATTTGCATCGCTGGCGACCATGTGTTGCTGAGAATGTCGACACAAATGTTGCGCGTCGTGTAAACGTTTGGATGGTGCATGTCGCAGTCGAATTTCACCGATGGCGGCTTGTGTGGATAATTGGGAGAGAATTGAAACGTCAGCGGAAACCAGGCGCCCTCGAATTCCGACTCTGGTGGTCCTTGAATCACGGCTTTCCACGCAAAGAGATTTGAATCGTCGGTCGGCAGGGCACCGATGCCATTCGTATCGGCCTCGGCCGAACCGAGCATCTTTTGCATATTCTCGAGTTCCTTCATCAATTTCTTCTGCGCTTTGGTACCGTCACTCATTGTTGCTGTTCTACGTTCTTGTTGAACACACTCCACAACGCCTTTCTTTGTCAACAATGAGCGAAGAAAACGTGGTTGTCTTTGTCGTGGAAAAGCGCGATGAACAAAAGCGAGGATACTATGCGTGGGATCATACGTTGCGCCTTGTCAAGCGAGACGACGAGCGTGTCACGTCGATCAAAACGGACGATTGGAATTTGGTCGAACTGGAAACGAATCCCAACGATCGGCAGTCACCGTTTGATGAACAACTCCTAAATCTCAATGTGTATCAGGAGCATTCTCGGGTAGTGGCGGAAGACGAGCGAGTTGCTACGCTGCTTGCGTACAAAATCTTGCTAAGCAAGTACAAGGATGTGACGGGTGTGGATTTTATGCCTAGTAGTATCAATATGGATGATTGGCAGTGGGTACAAACTGTGAATCAATTCACGTTTGACGCCAACAGTGCCGACGATTTGGTTGGCTTATTGGTTCAGTTTGGAAAAGACTACCCGTTGATTGTTGCACTGGCACATCAACCACCAGTTGTGTTTCCAACAACAAAGTACGGCACCTTCAAGGACAATGCACTCTTTCATTGGGTGCACACGAAACCGGCGCACGTTGCGCAACTGAGATCGCTTTTTGTTGTGTTTTCACACGTATTTGGCTGCTGCAGTTCATCGATGCGTCCGCAGGCCATCTATGAGACATTGGACGAGGCCAAAAGTCACTGCAGAAAGATTCACAACGTTTTTGCGTGCGAACATTTTCGCGCTGTATTGAAAGGCGAAGGTGGTGGCCACTGTGGCGATCCACTTTTGAATCAAGTTTGCTTGTATCGATTCGAGTACGATGAAAGCGAACAAGTCTACAAAACGAACAAACGCATGCTGATCCAGTACAATATCGACGGCGCAGTCGCGTCTGATCATCCCGGCGTGTTTTGTGAAAAATGCGATAAAGAGATAGTCAAAGGCTTGCGCTACAAATGTACTGTTTGTAGCGCGTACAACCTGTGCTCTCAGTGTGTTGGCGGCGGCGCTATCGGCTCACACGACAATATGCACGCTTTTGTCGCAATGAAGGAGTCTGCAAGTGAATGAAATCTATGTTTTAGTCATCGGAAAAGGCTTTCACTGGCGATTTTCTGTTGATTCGCTCTCATTGCTATCATTGCGTTTGCTATCATTGCTTTCGCGTTCATCGCCCGAGCAGCAATCGCCACCGGTGGTTGTCATAACATCCGCTATTTCCATATCTTCCCACGAAAAGGGTTGATTCTCCCAGTGCTCTAAAAGCGACTGTATGCGCAGCGCGTCCAATTCGAACCCCAAATGAGGCTGCGTATATAGACGTGATTCTGTGCCACTCAAAAGCCACTGTGCAAGGTCCTCTTTGGTAGGCAACAGCCGAAATTGAGTTTTCGACTCATCAACTGCGTAAAAATCATAGTCTTTGGCACTCTGGCAATACACACGCAGTTGCTCGTACGGGAAGTGCTCGCAAACATTGTCAAGCGTGTCGTACTCCGCATCGATGAAGAGGTCCATTGTGGTAATAAAAGGACCGCTGCAGTCCTTGTCAAAAATGTACGAAGCACTCGGACCAAGTTGTAGAACAAAGTAAATTGTGCGGCACTGAGCATCAGATGCCATTTTCAAAATCTGTGTCTCCGCATCGTCGTCTGTGTTTCCTTCACAAGTCATTTTTTTTTTGGCAAGCACCAAACATGACCGATCCGTCGCAGCAACCGCCAAAAGAGTCGTCGTCGAGAAAAACACGCATGAAATATCCGAAATGCTTTTCATATCGCTTCGAGTTGGTTGATATGGCGCGGCATGCAGGCGACATTGTTCCGTTTGAGATGAATGTCGTGCAAAAATACGTTGCTGTAAAGGACCATTCTATAACTGTGAACAATATCGAGTTTTGGGGCGCTTATTTCCGCACTCTGTTGGCACACGGCGATCTTGATAGTGATCGAATGTATCAATCAGTTGCCTCTCTGTTGTGAAAGCAGTTTGGTACCTGCTGAAATTAAAAAAGCGGGTGCTGACTTTGTATTGAAAGCCGAAATTCTGTCGACATTTTCCGATGCATTTCTGGTATCGCTGTTTACAACAAAGCATGGATGGGGCGAAGAGGACTTTGTCGCAGGCGGTAAAATAAGCGAAATCGAATTTGAATATGTTGATGATGACGACGACTTCTCACAGTGATTGAACAATGACTGCAAAAGAGGTTTCTGTTGTCGAAAAGACGAAAGACGGCTGCTACTATTCACCCACCTACCACGTTTGGCATGGCTTTGAGAAGCTGATGGACCAATTCACGTTGCGTGGGCATGCTGTTTCGGCGCGTCAATCGGGCTTTTATATTCCACAGTGGCGCGTCTGTCTCGATGCGGGTATACCACTCGATTGTGAGCCGCTGTTCGTCTGCCTGACACACGGTCACTCGGATCATGCAGGCGCTCTGACGAGCATTTTGACGGGCAATCAGCGACCTGTCACAGTGCTTCTGCCACCCGAAATCAGCCCACTTGTCAGAGACGAGATTGTTGCCAAGCAGCGTGTTACAAAACAGGATCCAACACTTACTGCCGACACGGTACTGCCTCGGCGCTGCACATTGGTAGACGCCGTGCCAGGACTCTCGATGCAGTTGACCGACACTGTGCGCGTCGAGTGCTTCAAGACAGTGCACAAGGTCGCCAGCGTTGGCTACGCGTTTTATCGCACAAAGAAGCGGCTGAAAGCGGAATATCGCGGCCAAGAGAAATCTGTGCTCGTTGGCGCACGCAAGCAAGGCATCGATGTGTCAGAGACCGTTGAAGAACCGCTCTTTGTCTATGTGGGTGATTCGACGCCTGCGTGGTTCATTGAGAACAGTGCTCTATTCGACAAAAAGTTTAAAACGATCATGTGCGAATGCACTTTTATTGGTGAGGTTGAAGAGCAGGGCGGCGTTGATCGCGCCAAAGCGGCCGCAGACGAGCACGGCCATACATGCTGGAGTGATTTGAAGCCGCTTGTTGCCGCGAATCCAGACACACAATTTCTATTGTGTCACTGGAGTGAGCGTTACCTAAAGGATGGCACTGGACTGCTCGCCGATTTCTTTGCCAGTGAAGCGCTACCCAACGTCTATCCATGGCTTTGGTGACTAAAAGAACAGAACCTCTTCTTCATCCTCTGTTTTCGCTTGCTGTTTCCGTTGTTCAACCGCGACTGCAATTGGTTTGTTGCAAATATTTTCTGCTATACTTTGATCGCTTGGCGTTGTATCACCTTCATCCATGCGCGTATTACTTCTATGCAGGCGCGTGCCATCTACCGCTGCGCGCGCCGACTCGTCCGAATGGCTTACTATAATAGCAGCAGGTTCAACAGTGCCTTCTCCATCTAGAACATTCCATGATATCCTTAGCGTAGGTCGTGTTGGCACAGTACAGTGTGCGCATTCGTCAGTGTCGTCCCTGTAGCACATTTGTAAGCGAGACGAACCAAGTACTTCGACGCAGAGGTACTGCGTTGCGCTGACAAATTGAACCGGATTGTTGATCGAAGCAATGGTGAGCGGATGCAGTGAATTGAAACCGAGCGACATGTCATAATGATTGGATCCGCGGTCAGCGGCCGCCAATAGTGCTATTCGAAGTGCATCTTTGCGCGCCGTTGTCAACGGGCAACTATCGTCATCAAAGAGACGCTTCAGAACTGATAATAGAGAGTAGCGATGCTCGTCGGCTCGTCGCTCTTTTGCCGCCGCGTCTTTCAGCAAAACGTCACACTGGGAGACACGCCGCGACAGTATTGTTGCCAAGTCGGTGCCTAAAGCGTCGACAGTGGCCGACATTGTTGTTGGCAACCCGGCAAAAATGTAACTTTTGTTTTACAAAGCGGCAGAATTATAGTGTTGGTTTTACAACGTAAATCAAACACAATTCTTTTGCCACAAGCACATGTCGTCGTCATTTGCTAGCACGGCTGTGACAACCACAACAGGGGTTGCAGAGGAGGAAGGTCCGGTGCTCACACAGCAAGAAATGACGCTTGCATTCCTCGAAAAATTGTTTGACTTGCAGGAGCAGCGTGCAGCACACATTGCACAGTCACGTCAACTACTGAAGGATTTGACAGAGACCAAATCGTGGCTGCAAAAGCACATGGCCCGCTGCCGGGTACCAGAAATTGGCATTGAGGCGCGCGGCCGCCACCTCAAGCGCAAAATGCGCAAAGTGTACGATCGTATCACTGTGGACAAACTGCTCGACAAAATCGAAGAGCAGTACGGCGTGGGTGAGAGGCGCAAATTCGACGTGTGGATCGAACAGAGCGAGAAGACGGTGATTCGCGAAGTGGTCGAGTATAAGATTACGTACAACAAAGTGCGCAAGGCGGGCGAGCACAACGCCGGCGCAATGCCACAAAGAAAGCGCGCTCGCCCTGGCGGCGCAGCAGACGCCGTAGCAACCACCCAAGTCTCTGCGACATCTACTAGCAGCAGTACATCGTCATCGACAGCAGTGGCACGCACGCTGTTTTCTAACAACAACAGTTCCAATCAATAGTTTTTCTGCAAGCGTCAAAGCAAGATCAACAACAGCAAATTAGCAGACAACGAAAATGTCTTGCGGATGCTCGAATAACAACCGATGTGATGGACCGTGCGCCGCCACCGTGACCCGAGTGCTGCGCTGTGACGGTCGCTTTTGCACTTTTTTGCGCTTGCTCGAACAGGCCTGCTTGCTAGAGTATCTCGAAAGTGCCAAATCGATCACTCTCTTTGCGCCCACCGATGCCGCATTTGACAAATTGTCAGAGGGAACGCTGCAGTGCCTTTGCAGAAATCCCGAGCAACTGAAGAAAGTGCTGCTTACTCACGTGCTGGACGGCGCCCGCACTGTGTCGCAATTGGCAATGGCTCCGCCGCAATCGTGGACGACGCTCGAGGGTGCTTGCATTACGATCGACTTTCGTTCCAATCCCTCGCGCACTGTCGTTATCGACCCGCTGAATCGTTGTGCGACAATCGTCGATCCGAACCGCAAGGCTTGCAACGCAACGATTCAGGTTATCAACACTGTTTTGTTTCCGTTTGCCACCTGCTGCGTCAATGCGGTTGCGCCCGGTTCGTGTGGCGTTTGCCAGTGCATGCCACGCTCTCTTGGCGCGCCTGCCGACGGCGCGGTGAACAGTTCCAACTGCGGCGGCGGATGTGGTTGCTGCAACAACAATAACAATAATGCTGCTGCTGCGGTTAATCGCGGCGGATGCGGTTGCGCTGGTCGAAATTAAAATGCCTCGTGAATTGGTTTCTTCTATTTTTTTATGTATGTAGACTCTAAACAACACATGACTGAAGAATCCTCAGCAAGCAATACGGCACATATTGATCGCCTTTCTCGTCTAGGACTCTTGGAAACGTGTAGCACCATATCGCAGCAAGCAGACCGAAGCGAACTCGAGAATCGTGCCAAGGCTGCCTGTGCTATCGGCGACAACTTGACTAATTACCTTCAAGTTTGGTCACGTAGTTACGAAGATTGGAAGCACGGTATTGGTCCACAGAAAATTGCCGATGCATCAACTCTAAATTTGTTTTTCGATAGCGACTTAACAGATGCCGATTTTCTCAAACTGGTTCAGCGGGCAGACCGTGCTGGTATGCATCTTAACTATGGTTCGAATAGGCATCGCTTGAATCTATTGCTGCAGAATCTCGCTCTTTTTTCGGAACGCATGCGAATCGAGATTGCCAAGCATATTCCCCAATTGATCAATGACGCAAACAAGTGGTCATCAGTATTTTCTCAAATCAAAATAGATGGCCTTTTCGATGTTTTGTCACACATTGCTGAAAAAGAGCCGCACTCCATACTCGGTGCGACCACAGCGGCAATAGACGTGTATGCAAGCCACAACCGCCGCGCATTGATAGATGTTTTGCACCGTCTGGACTATGTATTGGCTAGCGTCAGCAGCGATCTGCCTATTGCTAATTTGGAAGAGCTTTTTAGTGCATGGGAGGCGATACAGGGCTATGCGATGAAAAAAGTACCTGGCTATCTTCCGGCTGATCAATATCAGGCGCCAGATGTGCGTGAGAGAGAGCGCAGTCGCCAGATACCAGTAATGCTCGGTAGAAAGCGCACTCAAGTATCGGCAGCAAAAGCATCAGGAGCAAAAGCATCGGGCCGCAAGCCGTTGCCAAAACTCCCACATGAAATCTCTAATGCACGCGACCAAAGCACGATCGTACTCGACATGCTCGGTGTCGACCAAGATTTCGACGGCGAGCACCAAGATTTCGACGGCGAGCACCGCTCGACGTTTCAAGGCACACAAATCAACACGATCGCTGCTTTGACAAGACTGCTGAAAACGTATCCGTCAAGCGCTATTTGCGTTGCCACAATTGATTTCGTGTCGGACGAAGAGCCGTTTGTGTACGATGCGAACCAAGATATTTTACGCGTTAATAGGACCACAACGGACAACATTCGCCGCTGCCTCGCTGGCCCATCGCGCTTTGTTGTTGGTTACACTGCGATTTACGCCACAGATTGGGCTCACGCCAACGCATTTCTGGTTGACAAGCGCGATCGCTCTGTCGAACTATTTGAACCGCATGGCACATTTATATTTAAGAATGCGCCTGATTACTATGACAAATTTCGTCGGTATTGGCAAAGCGAATTCTCGCGCGAACAAATATCAACGGTGTATCTGCCCACCGATGCGGGTTGTCCGCTCATTTCGTTTCAGTTGCTTCAGGGTAGTGAGGGAGCGGATATTGCCACCGATCCAGGCGGCTTCTGCTCGGCGTGGTCTCTATGGTGGCTTGAGTTTCGATTGCGCAACGCGGGTCAGAAATCGACTCGTGACGAATTGTACAGGCAAGCGATCTCGCAGTTGAGAGACTACGTGTCTGCGAACAGTGAGCGCGGTTCATTGACGGCCTATATACGCGGCTATGCAAACGAAATCACAGCAGAGCGTGAAAAGATATTGAAAGATGCGTTTGCGACAATGCAACAAACCGAGATGGGAAAAAAGTACATCGGCTTATACAACAAACGCACCAATCTTCAGAACAGAATTGTCAATCAGGCAAAGATAGTGGAACGGATGCGCGCAGAAAACAACCCCGACCTGGAAAAAGCATATCAACTATATTCCATATTGTCAAAGAGCCTAGAAGACGTCAACCGGCAGTTTGCAGCCCCGCAGGCTGCAGAAATTGAGCGACTGGAACGCGTGGTGCAGGTTTTGGAAAAACTAGATGACGAGTCGGGTGCCAATGAAGCGCGCCAACAGTTGAAAAATATGAAAGCGGCTGCAAAAAAGACTGGCAATCAATCATTCGAACAGTATTTGACAAAGTTGGTTCATCAAGCGCTGATGCGACGAGCGCAATTTCAATATGGTTAGAGGATTCAAATCAAATTCATTTCGTTTAATCTTTTGCGTTTTTCGCATCTTTGGCCTGTTGTGCATCTTTGGCCTGTGCAATGCCAGCACGCAAGCACTTGGCAAACACTGTTGGCATCGGAATTCGAAGGCTAATCGATTTGCGAATGCGAGCAATAGAGGCGTTGGTTTCAAAATTGTTTGTTGTACGCAAAAAATTCAAAAACGATTCGATACTGTTGCCATATTCTGACTCAATCAACGCCTGCAAAGCGCGCTCCGTTTCGGTAAACACAATGTGATTCATCTGCAACTTGCGTTGCATACTTTTCGCATTGACGTAGCCAAAAATATCGATTGCCTCTAAAGCATCGTTGAATATCTTATCAGCATCGTCTGCTGCGAGATTCTCTTCGTCCTTGTTCTCCTCATCATCGTCCTTGTCAAGGCGATTCTCGACATAGGTGCGAAGAAAATTGAAAAAAAAATCGATATTGGTAGTCACCGCATTGATCCAAGCCGTCGTAACGCCCAACTCGAGAGCCTTTTGCATCGCCGCTACGTGCAGTGCCTGCTTCTGCACAGAATCGGACACAACGTCGCCAAGCATGGCTTCAACATCAATCGGCTTGATTCTGCTGCCAGCATGTTTTTCAGATGGCGACGATGTCATTCGGCGACATTTTTCAATTCTGTCATCGCGCTCGGAAGAAAAACTGCGTTTTTTACTGTTTTCTTGTGATTCACTCATTTTTTGTTATTTTTTTGTTTTGTCAGAAACATTTTTCTCAAAAAAAAAAAGTTTAAATCAATTTAATTACGCTCGCAAAAAAAATGATGAATCTTTGGTCCTTTGACGACGCTGGGTCCTTTGACGACACTGCAGCCTCTGAGAATCGAGAACAAGCATTTGAAAAACTTGTCGATTGTGCTAAACAAGTATTGATCGCAGTAAAATACATTCAAACCGTCTTGAATCCTAAGGAGCGGTTGTGGACTGAAAATCAATTGAAACTCGCACAAGAGACACTGGCGGTCCTGATTTCCGCTGGCATTGTCGTCGATGTGACGACACAGCCGCAAGCAGACTCAAATAATAATTCGAATTTGTTAATCACTTTCGCGTCTGTTGCTCAGAATGAAAAATCGCATTTGGTTTCGGCCGTGCAAGGAGGCGACGAAGCAGTTGTCAAGGTGCTAATTGGCGCAGGTGCCGACGTGAACCAGGCTCTTAACAATAAAAATTGGAACGCGTTGCATCTCGCTGCTGAAAGCGGTCATTGCCGCATTGTCGAATTTTTAATCAATCGTGGGGCGAATATCAATTCCAGTTCCTTTAGAAAGTGGACTCCGTGTCACGTTGCGTCAGTGAAAGGCCATCTTGCCATTGTCAAAATGCTGATCGACGCTGGCGCCAGCGCGAATATGCTCACAACGAGTGGAACTTCTGCATGCTTTCTTGCGTGCGAAAATGGTCATGACGATGTCGTCAAATTCCTAATTGCCAGTGGTGTCGATGTTAACCTTGCCAACGACGCAAATTGCACAGCGCTTTCACAAGCGGCGTTTGTTGGTCACACCAACACGGTACGCATACTGATTGATGCTGGTGTAAATTTGAATGCTATAAACGCTAGTGGTTTTACCGCGTGTCATTGTGCAGCGCAGGAAGGGCACGAAGAAATTGTCAGATTGCTCATTGACGCGGGCGCAAACGTCAACGCAGTTAGTGTAAATGGTGTGACACCGTGTCGTTCGGCGTCGTTGCGCGGCAATGTTAGCATTCTTGAAATGCTAATCAACGCCGGCGCTGATGTCCATTCCGTAACGCAGCAGGGACAGTCACTCCTTATGTTGGCTGCAGCCAATGGGTATGACAGTGTGGTTCGTTTGTTGTTGAATCATAACGCATTTGTTGATATGATGGACGATGACGACGATACTGCGCTTAACAATGCTGCGTTTGGAGGACATATCAACTGTGTACAGCAGCTTGTCGTGGCGGGTGCAAGTGGTTCAATTGTCAATAGTCTAGGCATGACAGCGTGTCGCTTAGCGGCATCGAAAGGTCATTTTGAGTGTATCAAGTTGTTGATGGCGACCGCTACCGATGCAAATGTTGCTCTCGGCAGTGCTTCCTGCAGTGATGTTGGAAACGCTGCTCGACAAGAGGGTTTTCATGAGATTGCAGACTGGCTAGACAAGGTAGAAAATGGATGTGAAGACGTGGTGAAAGAGTTGAAGCATCTCCGATTCTCGCTCATTGCGAGTCCTGCGTTGGAAATTTGTATTGCATTGCAAACTTTGCGACTACCGGCGTTGATGACGTTGATGGTAATCGATGCTGCATTCCCGCTCGCGCCCGATGTACCGATGCATTTCAAGTGGAAACTTGTGACGACCGTCAAGCATTTTGAGAAAATAAGCCTGTGAACGAAAAACAGTTTTAATTGTTTGTCCGAGCATCAAATCAGTGCAATTTTGTCACCGCGCATCAAAAGCCGAATAACTTGTCGCGAGTCATTCTCTTGAAACTCGCTGCTTTCCGATTGCTGCTCTACTCCCGTTTGTGTTTTGTTTGCGCCATCGTCCTCTTGCATTGCACTCTCATCGTCGTCGTCGCCATTTCGCCGCGCTCTTCTTCGCCGACGCTCGCGCTCCTCGCTCTGCTGTTTTTCGCGCATTTGCCTATCGACTTGAGCCTTCCATTCATCGACGGCATCGGACATCTGCGCAAACAGAGTGCTGTACGCGCGATTTGGATTCGGGTCGCCAAAGAGAGTGCGACAACGCTCTCGCACCTGAGACTGCAGATGTTCGCAATCGCACGCCGCGAGGTCGTCGTACAGGGTGAAGTAGAATTTGGCATAGTCCATGCGTTTGAGCATTTCGAAGAACTGCGGCTGATAAAAGTCCTCCTCGCGCCAACACTCGTCAAAGTCAAACAGAATCACGTCGTTCTTGTTGTTCAAGAGCCAATTGTCTGTTTTCGCGTCTGTGTGCACGACTCGCGCCTCATTGTGCATCCAGCGCAGAACCTCTTCCGCTTTGTTTATCCATTGCAACAGACGATGTGAATTGACGTGCACTCGGCGATTCTGCATCGCATCGGCCAGCGGACCCAGTCGCACAAGACGCGTTACAATATACGACGACCGTGGTACAGAGAGTGATGCGTCGTAGTGCGCCAAAAGTGGTGCGATGTAGCGTGGGCCTCTTCCACTGTGCATTGCTGTTGTTGTATCGGCCTCGCTTTCGCTTTGTTGCAAATCCGTGAGGTAGCGATGTACTTGCGCCTCGCGCACAGCGCGCTCGTACCAGTCGCGCTTGCCGCGTTTTAGAACAACTCGCAGCGTTCTCGGACACTTGCTTGCATTTTGCAATTCTTCTTTCTCTTCTTTTTCTGCTATCGTCTCGTCGTCCACCAGTGCTTGATGATGCGATCGTTTTCTGCTACCACCACTTTGGCCGCTTCTTTTTTCGGTGGGCGACGAGGATGATGAAGATGGTGGTGAATTTGACGGCGATTCTGCTGCTGCTGCGCCTTCGTCTACCTGCTGCACGCCGAGCGCTTCCAGTTCGCATATCGCCACTTCTTGCAGTCGCGCAAATTGCCGGCCAGGTGATATTTCTCGCACTGTGCGAAACTCGCGACGCCACAGGGCCTCGTCGCCATTGCGCGGCGCGGCGTCAAACAACCGTTTCAGATCGCTATCGCTCAGACAATAGTGCAGCGCCACATTGGTCTGCAACTCTTCGCCAATAGCGCGATACCGGGCCCATTCTGCGCTATTATCTTGGCGACGCGTTCGCATCGTGTAGTGCCGTTGTTGAAGAATTGTGCCACATAAAAAAATCGTTCCGAAACATCGTCCAGAAACAAATGAACAACAAGGAATAATTACTTCACTCTATTTTGATTCTTTATCGTCTGCATTCTCGTTTATCACAAGCTGATTGGTTGTTGTGGTAGCGTCGAGAACGCAATAGGTAATTCGAAACAATTTCTTGTTGTTATCGTCGCTGTCGCTCTGCGTCTTTGTACCTTGCATCACAACAAATGAAACGGCGAGCGCATTTCCGCCTTCGGATCGCACCACTTGTCGCACAGAGTAAGAGCGCAATACAAATTCGCCCGAATTTTCATTTTCTCCCGTGCAAACATAGGTGCCACAGTGGTTGTCAAAGCAAAGCTGTTGAAACAAAGCATTTGCGTCTTGGCGAGAAATCAAATTTCGAGAAGCGTTTGTGAAGCAGAATGTGCTGCAATCGCTATCGAATTCATTGTTCTCATAAAATGCATTGGCACTCTCGACTGTGTGGACCGATCGCTCCAAATCGTATTCGTAATCGTAAACAGTCTTTTCAACAGATTTTTCACTCATTCTTATTTCAAAAATCACACAAAATGGAACATGGCTTTGCAAAATAATAAATATTTATTGTGATTTTGATTTTCGAACTCGAACTCTCTTCTTCTTGTCTGCAACAGGTACATAGGGACAACCTCGGCAATTGCGCAACCGATGATTCCGTTCGTGACAGTGGACACACAATACACTATTGTATGGATGCATTATGACCTGTTCGGTGCAATCCACAGTCAAACACTTGTGGTAGCCGCTTCGCGCCACGTAATATTTGTACTGCAAGAAATCGCACTCTTGAGGTCTAATATCGTTCGTATTGACACCATTTGTATTGACAACACCAATACCAAAGAGACGAGCAATTT
>WXYE02202962.1:0-17712 GCA_011319275.2 Echinosphaeria canescens | reverse complement strand
GCAACAATGGTTTGCAAATCGACAATGACACCTTCGAGCTGTTGATCGGCTTCGCCGTTCTGAGCTTCATCGCTCGCTTGCTCCTGGAGCCTGATCATGTCGTGGTCTGATTACGTTGTGGAATCTGATCCACGTGAGTACATGTGGGAGATTTTGGTTCCCACGCAAAAGCGCGTTGCGGAAGACTTCGGTAACCCGTACTACACGACTCGCTTTCATCGGACTTGGGATACAAAGGTTCGCGCAATTACCGGTGGTCTGACAATCATGCCGCCCGTCAAGGGTGAGTGGATGTCGGATGATGACGAGCTCTATCGTGAACGCATGATTCCGGTTCGCATCATGGCAACTCGCGCCGAGATGGATGCCATTGTTGACATGACGATTGTTCACTACGATCAACTCGCCGTCATGTTTTACAAGATCAGCGATGAAGTCATGATTAGGAATCGCAAGTGAAGTTTTGGAATCTGAAGCCAGGCGAGGAAGCTCGAGTTCGATTGCTTGATATTGATGACAATCGATTCAAGCTCAGCTCACATCTGATCAATCACAAGCATCGTCATCACATGACAGTCTTGACCGAAGATGGTCAAGTAAGGATTCTGTCGCTCCCAAGTTCAAGCGCAAAAGAAATTCTACGAGTCTATCGTGATCAAATGGAGCGTGATCGGTTGCTTATGTTGCAACGCGAAGCCGCTCGTCGATTCAAACAATCAAGGATGAAGTATCATGGCAAGAGATAATGGTCAAGGCATTTTCACGATGGACTTCATCAACCTCGTGTCGCGTCTGTCCGATGTGCCTAAAGCCAAGGAGCTCGGTCACAAGTGTGTTGATGAGTCCACGGCAACCGAAGCAAATAAGGCCAAAGCACACTCGATGATCATGAGGTCAACGAACGTTCGAGCTTTGATTCTCGGCATGTCAAACTTCTCACTCGCACATCAAGGATTGAAGGTCAAATGATTACAGCATTGAAGGCACGAAAGATCGCAAAGTCGGATTCCGGCTTTCGAGAGCGAGTTGCAAAGCTCATGGAGTTTCTGGACGCCGAAATTCGGCGTGTGTCAGAAAATGGCGAGACGGTGCTTTGGACTACTGGACCTCACTCCGAATTCACTGGTAAAGAGCTGTCACAAGAAACGAAGGCCGTTTGTACCGAGCTGAACAAGGCCGGCTTCGGTGCCAGCATCAAGCAAGTCAAGAGTTATGGAATGGTTTACAACACTCTTGAAGTGACTTGGGACGATTAAGTCGGTAGATAAGCGAGCCACTTGCGAATGGAGTTCTTCGCATAGGTTCGCAGACCGCTTCGGTTACCGTTGATGAAGAACACCTTGTTGCCCATCACGATGTTGAGCTTCTCCAAGCAATCTTCAATGTCGTGCGGGTCGCCATACAACGGATAGAGCCAGTCAATCTCGTCTGATGCGAGAACCGGAGTTCCGGCCAGCACAGCGTCAGCGGCCACGATGTTGAACGTCTCGGACATCGACAGCTGAAATAGAATATCAACGCTCTTCAGCGATTGAATGAAGGTCTCTCGATCTTCCCAGCCGTGCGAAACAAGCTCGGCACCAATTGAATCACAAAACGCCTGAACGTTCTTCATTGGGCTTACACCGCCTTGGTCAGTACGACCATTGACGTGTAGACGAAGTGTCTTACCAAGCTTCTCGGCATAGTGTGCTGCGAGGAACGCTTGTTGAAGATGGTTCTTCAGTGGGCGAAACGCACCGAAGATGCCGACGTCAAGAGTTGGCTTGCTTGAGATGTCCAGACGATGAACGTCAACTGGTTCGAACTCAAGTGGATAGCAGTTTGGTAGGAATGGAACCGGTGTTGTGCTTCCCATTCGATTCGCAAGCCAAACGAATTGCTCGTGTGCTCGCTCGGCATTTGGAGCTACAAGAATACCAAGCTCAAGATAGTCTGTGATCCAGTCGATCGCATTGCCTTCGGTGGCAAGGAATGGAATCTCACTGTGAACTCGAGTGATCCACGAGCGACCTTGATTGAGACCGAATGCATTACGGTGACGACCAAGTGAGAGCAGCTCTTGAAACTTTGCTGGCGTTACCCAAAGACCTTCGATGATTACGTGAGTTGGATTGTAGGCCGTCACAACAGCATCAATGCTGTTTGCGTCCGTCACCATCACAAGCTGTGCTTCTCGACCGTTAGCAACAAGCGCATCGACAACAAACTTGGCCGAGTTATACATGCCAGTTGCGATTTGATATGACTCGCTATAGGACGGATCAGCCGAGTAATCGTGGCGACGCTTGAGGACGAAAAGGGTACGGGATGACATGAGGGCTCCAGTTGGATCCTGTATTTATAAAGCGAGTCTCGAAAGCTTGTGATACAATGAAGGAGACAATTGTAAATTAACCTTAACAGACATCGGGGTTCAAATGGATTTTCTAGCCTTCTTCGCAGGGTTCGCAGCATTGGGTTGGATGACTCTAACCGCGCTCGGCGTTTTCCTTGTGCTGCTCGTTTGGGGCACATCGCTCGACCGAACCTATCACAATGAAGCACCGAAGTGGTGGGTGCTCGGACTTGGGTTGGCATTCTTCTTTGCGTACGCCTACTCGACCACCTCACTGACCTTTGGTTCTCTTTGGGTCGCATTCACAAGCTGGCAACTCTGGGCACCGCTCGGAACCTATTTGCTGCTTGGCTTGATCTACTCGGTTCCAGAATTTTTGGTTGACATTCGACGAGCTGCTCGTTACTATGCGGATGAGTGGCAATCGTTCCTCACGAAGCGATACAGTGAGGACGAGTATGTTATCAACCCACAAGGTTACAAATCGTACCTTCAAGATCCAAACACTGGCGAACGTACTAAAATCAAGAAGACCTATGCTGAAGTTCTTCAAGAAGCTCAGAGGGACGAGCTTCAAGGTCTTGATCGAACGCAAGACGTAGTTGCCGCAAAAGAAATCACGTCTGAGTTCGTTGGACAGTATCGTTTTCAAGATCGTATTGTTGAGCTGAAGACGAAGACGGTTGGCTTTGGTGTTGAACCGAGGATCAATAAGGTCGAGCTTGCCGAGCACATTGCAGCTTGGGTCATTCTCTGGCCAGCTTACCTGCTCAGTCTGATTCTTGGCGACTTCCTCACCGAGCTGTTCAAGGCGATTGCCGAGTTCTTTGTTCAACTGTCAGGTCGCTTCGTTCGAATGACATTTGCGAATGTCTTCAAGTTCTAAGTTCTACATCTATCGTAACCTACATCGAGGCAACGCGTTCTCGATTAGGTACGATGGCAGAGTGATTGATCGGCGAGTTGACTTTGTTGCCTTCGATGTGCAGTTCAAAGTCAATCAAGCCGGTCGCTTACAAGTCATTAGGAATAGACAGAAGAACGTTCACGCATTTGTAGTCGCCAGCTCCTGGGCCATTTCAGAACCTATAAATATTGGAACTGAAGTGAGCTATAACCCTTACAACAATTCCACCTTCATGGCGAACGGTGAATCTATTCTCAGTGCCGATGCAGTTTGCTTTCGCAACGGCCGATGCTATATCCTAAGATGAAGAATCCACTACAAACATTTGAGGCCAACACACAAGGCCGTGACTTCGTGATCGGAGACCTCCATGGTGCTTACGTCGTTTTTGAGAACTTTCTGCGAGGTATTGACTTCGATCCTGCTGTGGACCGGATATTTTCTGTTGGTGACCTTGTTGATAGGGGTCCTAGCAGTGTGTCCTGCCTTCAGTTGCTCCGAAAGCCTTGGTTCCACGCTACGCTTGCAAATCACGAGCAAATGATGATTGAGGCCATCGATGGTGGCCGCACAGGTGGTTCGTGGTACATGAACGGTGGCGATTGGGGTTACGACCTCGCAAATCGTCATCTTGACCTTCTTCATCAAGCCAACTCGCCAGTTCGCGTTGGTCAAGAAGATCTTGTGCCGACCGATGAGGACATCGAGTTTGCCGAGCTGCTTGATCTGGTTCGTGAGATGCCGTTTCTGATTACCGTCAATCGAGTTGATGGTTCGAAGATTCACATTCTGCATGCCGAATTTCCACCGGGCACTGTTGGCGTGACTGACTCGGATCTGAGCTCGCCAGGCAAGGTTCTCAAGCTGGCAACGAGCTTTGATGGGCGAAATGGTGATAGCTTTCTGTGGAGTCGGTTTCTGTTCTATGAATTCTACTCAGCCAATCTTCAAGACATCGAGAAGGTTGCTCGCACGGTGGCCTACAAGTTCCGTGGTGGCAAGGGTCAGTTCAATGATCAGCTGAGTCACATCATCTCTGGTCACACGATTCTGCAACGTCCACTGACAATCATTGGTCAAACCAATATTGACACGTGCGCCTACGGATCGATCTATCATCCGATTCGTGGCGAGCCAAAGAACAATTGGTCCGGTCTGACGGCTGTGGATATTAACGCTTGGAAGTTCTACAAGACAACTGAGCACACTTTTGAAGAGGTCGAGCCATTGGTCGTAAATAAGGACGACATTGACCGAATCAATCGAGTACAACCATGAAGATGATTAAGGAAGCTGCGCAAGACGACAAGTTCAACGTGCAGCTCGGAAAGATTCAAACGGCTATCGAGGCCCTCGAAAATCTGAAGTTGGATCTTCCGCTTACATCACAAGTCAGCGCCCTTGAGCGAGCATCGCGAGACCTATCACGTCTCGCTGATCGCCTTGCCTCACAACGCAAGCTATGAAAATCTCTGTTGATTGCTCTCCCGAGCAGCTGGATGTTATTGCCGACCATCTGCTCGAGGATAAAGAATTGGGTATGCAACCAGACGAACTCTCCTGGATGTTAACTCAAGCACGTAAGACTCATCCTAATTGTAGGATTATTGCCGCGGACCTCAATCTCTACGAGGGTAAGTGGACGCTTGAAATCGATCCTAGAAGTTCTAGTTCGCAAACAAGCGCTGAAGTATAATGCGGTCATGATTACTCTAAAAGACTTTCTGGAAAATGATGAGAACACGATTAAGCTGTCGCGTTCTCGTAAGCCACGGGCGAAGCAACTGAACGATGTTCTGATGACTCGTCCCGCCGGCAAGATGCACAATCCTAAAGATCGTAGTCGAATGAAAGACAAACAGCAACTTCGCAACTTGCTGGATTACGACGAAGACGAGTATTGACCGTTCGTTTAACCTCTTAACTTACGGACATTATATGGCAACCTCAAAGAAACAACAGATCGAATCGGATTGCAGTCTTCTACTGATTCGCTCACTCTATAAGCATTGGGTCAATGCTTTTGGCGAAGATGGTGGTGGCAAGTATGGACGTAATCCGTTTCCAAAGACGTTCTTCATCGAAGACGTTGATGTAGATATTTCCATTACCTCGTCGAGCTATTCGTCTGCACCGCCAACCTACGAAGGTCAAGTCTTTCTGAAGATTAAGGACTACAGCTCAAAGGATTGTGGTCACATTCTTTCCGATCACAACTTTATGCTTTCCATTCAACAGCTATTGAAGGATGAGAGCATTGATCCTCATTGCATGACATGGGGTAAGTTGAAGGAGCAAGGTGAGGACTTCGTGGTCATGAACTTCGATGTCTCGACCCTACTGAGCTGGGAATAATTTACACAGCGAATCCTCGGAATAAATACTATAACAAATCAATCTTAGGATTCTCTGCATGAAAACTCTCGTTGTCTTGTCCCATCTTCGCTGGGGCTTCGTATTTCAACGTCCGCAACACCTTCTCACTCGTCTTTCAAAGTACTACAAAATCGTTTTCATTGAAGAGCCGGTTCTCGTTGGAGACGATGAACCCGAAGATGTCTTCTCAACTAAGGTTGATGACAACGTCACGGTTGTCGTAGCTCGCACTCACATTAAAGAGTGGGGCTTTGCCGATACGCAGAATCCGGTCATTGGACCATTGTTGCTCGATTGGATCGAAGCCAATGTAAGCAATGACGATGGTTTCGGCATTTGGTTCTATACTCCTCAAGCACTGCCGCTCGGCATGTACATTCTCCATTCGTTCGGGCGTGGCGATGAGTTCATCGTCTTTGACGTAATGGATGAGTTGAGCATGTTTGCTAATGCTCCAAAGGAATTGCTTGAGCGTGAATCTCAGCTTCTCTTGTTCGCTGACCTTGTTGTTTGCGGTGGTCCGTCGCTTTGGAAATCAAAGTCGAAGACGCGTGCGGATGCTCTGTGCCTTCCAAGCTCGGTTGATGCGGCTCACTACTCGCCACGTCGAGCTGCTGAAGAGGAAGCAATCAAGCACGTTGAAGAGAAACTTGAGCACGATTGGCCACATCCGCGCATTGGCTTCTTCGGTGTGATTGACGAACGACTCGACATTGAGTTGATTGCAAAGCTAGCCGACTTCAATTCGTCTTGGCAAATCATGATGGTTGGTCCGGTTGTCAAGATCGATCCAGCTACGCTGCCGCAACGTGACAACATTCACTGGCTTGGATCACAGGACTACAAGGATCTGCCGATGATCGTTCAGGGCTGGGATGTTTGCATGATGCCATTCGCTTTGAATGACAGCACCAAGTTCATCAGTCCAACGAAGACGCTTGAGTACATGGCTGCTGAAAAGCCAATCGTCTCGACAAACATTCACGATGTGACATCTTTGTACGATGACGTGGTCGAGATTGGCTACGACCACGAAGAATTCATTCAGGCCGTGAATCGTGTTTTGACTGAGGATGACACGACTCGGTTGAAGCGAATCATGGCTCAACTTGACATCGTTGGACAATCATCCTGGGACAATACCGCAGAGGAAATTCATCACGCTATCGAAGTGGTTCTTGAAGGTCTGAAGTCGTAAATAGACGAACCCACTGGAGAATTCAATGCGTGTAGATGAACTGTGCTGTCCTCAAGACGAAGCGCCAATGATTACTGAAGCCGAATACCAAGGCAAGACCGTTCAACTGAACTCACCGTTTCGCACAAGCGGCGGACCAAAGAAGTTTTCGGTGTTCGTAAAGAACTCGTCTGGTAATGTCGTGAAGGTTAATTTTGGCGACCCTAACGCTACGATCAAGAACGATGATCCAAAAGCTGCAGCCTCTTTCCAAGCGCGTCACAAGTGCGCTCAAGAAAAAGACAAGACTACTCCTAACTGGTGGTCGTGTAATGTTGCGCGTTACGCGAAGAAACTGGGGCTTTCATCCTCACGTCCTTGGTAGGCTTATGCACGGTGTTTACGTTGACAAAGATGGTAAGCGTTGCTTTTCTGGTGACGTAAACGAAGCAGAGCTTAAGTGGCATTGGGACGAAACAACGCGCGTTGTGATTTGTCTCGATGACACCGATTGGCAAATTCAGCTCGACAATGAGCTGCCACAACCCATTAAGCAGGGTTGGCCGATGAAGATTCCGGCTGGTACTTGGCATCGCCTCATCAAAGGTACCGGCCCAATCACCTTTGAAATCACCTCACTCGTAGTTCTATGAGTCCCGAACTTCAATACAACTTCGATCATGGCTATGGCATTGACAACAATGTCTTTCGCTATGGATCAAGAGCTTGGTGCGCTCTCGTGAGAGAGGCGCGACGCCTTTACAAAGCCGGTGAACTCACTGAGCTTGACGAAGACGACTTCATTTTGCTTGAGAGCAATGAGGGCGAGTTTTGGTTTTATAATCACGAGGCAATTGTGCTCGGCGTTCCGATTTGGGACAAAGCAGTTGAGCACTATTGGGTCTACAACCTAGATGCGAAGGATGTAATCGTTCGCACTCGTTACATGCCAACCTAAATTGTAACCGACCTGAAAGTTGTGGTTCAGATTATAATGAACCTATAACTTTGGGAGTACAACATGGAAGTGTTTCTGGTAGGCGGCGCGGTACGCGATACGCTGCTGGGCACCGTCCCAAAGGATCGTGACTATGTCGTGGTCGGCTCACACGATGCCGAAATGATCAAGTTCGGCTACGAGCAAGTCGGCATGGATTTTCCAGTTTACCTGCATCCCGAGACTCGTGAAGAATACGCGCTGGCTCGCCGCGAGCGAAAGACTGGCAAGGGTTATGTTGGCTTTACGTTCGAAGTCGATGATGTTCGCATAGAAGAAGACCTGAGTCGACGTGATCTGACGATCAACAGCATGGCTATGACCGAGGATGGCGAAGTCATCGATCCATTCGGTGGTCAAGAAGATCTGCGAAACAAGGTGCTGCGTCACACGTCTGATGCGTTTGCGGAAGATCCGCTGCGCGTTGTTCGACTGGCTCGCTTCTACGCTCGCTACACCGACTTCACGATCGCCCAAGAAACTCGTGATCTGTGCGTGCGAATGGTTCGCGACGGTCAGCTGAACGAACTGTCAAAGGAGCGTTTTTGGCTGGAACTGGAAAAGGCATTCAAGGATTCTGCACCACATCGCTTCATCGCTTGTCTGTCCGACCTGCAAGTGTTCGACTATGTTTCGTTCTTCGAACCAATGTCGAGTCAGCCACCGTGGATGCTGGTCGCAATCGCAAAGGAAGTTCAAAGCAAGTTCTTTGAACAAAAGTACGAGAAGTCACGTGGCCACCTGTGGGCTGCACTGACTGCGGACTCCGATGTGACGAACTACTTTGCTGATGTTCTGGCGGCACACGTCTACAATGCGCTGTGGGACTTTCGTGAGTACGATCAGCGAATGGATGCCGAGGACATTGAAGCGGTTTGCTCGCGTCATCGCTTCTTTGCGGAGGACATCGCCGATCGTGCGGTGGCTATGATGAAGGCTCTGTACATCGTCAACGATCTGGGTGAAGGTATTCTGAGCGGAGACGACTTCATCAATGCCGTCGAAGCTGGTTCAACGGTTTCGGCAGAACCATATCTGCATCTGGTCGGTAAGCAAATCGGCGCAGCAATGAAGTTCGAACGTGTCAAGCGAATCGATCAAGCCCTGTCGACCTAAGTGCTAGTAACACTTAGGTCACCTTTTGAAGTACAATGAACATCTCAACCAAAGGAAATCATGTCACACAATAGCAAGAACGCTACTCGTCACGCCAAGGCCAAGGACATCGCGGCAATGCACGCTCGCGGTGAGAAGGGTCCCGCGAAGACGAATCCACTTCACAACAAGAAGTGGGGCTATCGCACGAACCCAGAGGTTCAGAAGCGAATTGCCGAGCAGTTGAAGTTGACCTCGGCTGCAACGGCCGAGAAGACTTCTGGCAAGAAGATTCTTGAGAAGGCCGGTAAGGCTTCTGCTGAGGGTGTTGGTGCATGAGCTTGCCTGATGTCCCGTTCAATGTCTTCATTGACAGCGATGGTCCCATCGCTGACTTTGACAAGGCCTTGATCAGCGATGGTCGCGAGGCCGACATCTTCAAGATGCATCCTGGTCTTTACATCTGGCTTGAGGTGACTCCAGGTGCAAAGACTGCACTGAGCTACCTCAAGGAGCTCGACGACACGAATCAACTTCGCGTTTGGATTCTCACAAAGACTCCAAGCCAATCGCCATACGCATACACCGAAAAGGTGTTGTGGTATCGGCAACACTTTCCATGGCTCGAAGATCGTGTGATTTTGACGCACGACAAATCGTTGCTGGGAACGGAGAACGACATCCTGATCGATGACCGTCCTCACAAAGCGAAAGCAAATCAGTTCAGAGGCGACTTCATTCTCTTCAATCCGAAGAACCCAGTGTCGTCGTGGTCTGATGCGCTTCAATCAATCTACTCGAAAATCGAAAAGTCAAATGCGTAAATCACTCGTTCTTCTCGCGCTGTTGAGCGCGTCCGCTGGCGCCTTCGCTCAGTCGTATTCCTACACCGGCACAACTCAAGCATCGACTTGGGCGGCAGCTTCGGTTAAGGGTGTTGGCTCGTCAACTTCAGCCGCATTCGTTTCCGGCAATGGCGGAAACTACGGCACCGGTTCCTATCCAGGTTCCTTCGGCTACGTTCCGCAATCTGGCGTCACCATCGGTACTGGTGGCGAGAACATTGCGCCAGGCGCGAACACCGGCATCTTCGGTCAATCGCTTGCAAATGGCAATTCGTGGGTCAGCAACACCTCGACTGGTGGTGGCAGCGGTGAGGCCTTGGCTTATGGCTACTTCACGCAAACCGTGACTCAGTCTGGCTATCAACTCAATCAAAACGGCGTACCACAAGGCGAGCCGTGGCAAAATCAATCGACACAAGTTGGTCAAGCCAATTCGGCGATTGAAATCGGTCTTGGCACCGGTTCGAATGGTAGCGCTTGGGCGAAGGGCTTCAGCTTCGCAACGTTCAATGCAAACACCGGCATTGGTACTCAAAACAACATCACGACCTACGATCCGTCGACCGGCAACTATGGTCCGAACGCGGTTAGCGAATACGCTACCAGTGCTTCTTCGTTCTCGAACGCAATTACCAAGGCTGGTGGTTCGAGCGGCTTCACCGGTTCGGCCTTCTCGCTGTTGCCCTCGATCGTCGGCAATCCGGCCGGTACGAACATCAACACCTCGGCCTGGGTTTACTCGAATGGTGCAACTGGTCCTGGCAATCCGCTCGTGAACCTTGCACCGTCGAACGCGGTTCTCACGAACCCGCAACAACCGTTCTAAGCACATGAAGAAGCTCCTCGTTTTGTCAGCTCTGTCACTTGCTTGCTTGAGCGCTCTCGCTCAATCGCAATCAGGTGCGGATGCATCGAATGCCGGCAATGTTCAGCAAATCGTTCTCCAAAGCGGTGGCGCTTCTTCAAGCACCATCTCTGGTGAAACGACTCAGAACATTGTTTCAAGTGGTGGCACAAACAACGTGGTTCGTCAAGAGTTTGGCTCGCAAACCATCAAGAACGTTCCTTCGGTGTCAGGTCCTCAGTTGACCACATCGAACGATACTTGCATGGGTTCGAGTTCTGGCTCAGCAAACGGACCAGGCTTTGGTCTTTCGGTCGGTTCAACTTGGACCGATACGAATTGCAAGATGCTCAAGAACTCTCGTGAGCTTTGGAACATGGGCATGAAGGGAGCCGCGATGGCTTTGATGTGCACCGATCCGGCAAATCGAGAAGCCCTTGAAATCACGGGTTACGAGTGCCCACAGACAAAGTTGGCTCGTGAAAAGCTTGCCACCGCAAAGCAAGCCGAACCGACCGATCCGTACGTTCGCGCTCGGCTTGGCCTGCCGGCAAACTGAAATGAAGGCCTTCATCCTTCTCGCACTTGTCGCGTGTTCGGCGAGTGCGCAAGTTCAAATCGAGAATGTACCACTTGGCTCTGGTCAAGGTCCGGTTCAAAAGCTCGACAACAACTTGTTCTTCAGTCCGCAGTACATGCCCGGCTTTCCAACGTCGGCCACCATCTTTCCACGGATTATTGAAGTGCCGTGCTATCGTGACGGCAATGTAATCAAGTGCGAAGGGTATCAATGGTCGCCAAAGCTAGGTCGAGGCGAATACTTGTACTTCACACCTAGAATGATTGATCAAAAGAAGTAGTCAAAAGCCGAATTCCTCGTTAATACCAGGCCGGGTGTCTATGTGAACCCGGCCTTTCGGCAAGGAGAACATCATGCGTAGATTGGTTTTATTCGTAGCGGTGTCATTGTCGGGTTGCGTAGCAAACGACAACGATACAAAAAGTGCTCCACGATTCTTTGTTCTGGATGGAGTCTCATCGGGGCCCTCAGCCAAGAAGCTACAACCATCTCCGCAAATCAAGCGACGAGCCAGCGCAATTCAAACTCAAGCCGTTGTTGAACCGCCTGCTCCAGTTGAACCAGACACTCGCTGTGAAGCGGTTGGTCGCTATGCCGGAACGATCGGCCGCCTTCGCGACAGTGGTTTCTCCAAAACCAATTTGATGAAGCTTGACTCGCCGCATCTCGCAAACGACACGTTTCCAATGCGCGAAATTCAGGACGACATCTACAATCGACCTGCGATTCCAGCCGAAGAGCTGGCTAAGCGTCATCGCGGACTTTGTAACGATGTCGGTTATCAGAACTTCAAAGCTCGCCTGATCCTAGAAGAATCCCTTCGGTTACAAAAATGATTACTTGGTTTCGAACTTGGAAGCTGAAACGAAAGTTGGCAGCTTACAAGAAGACCCTACGACCAACTCAGGCGGCCTGGGCGAATGAATTGGAAGCTCGGCTGAAGAGCAAGACACCGACTCAGCAGTCCGCCATCCTGCGGTCCGAGGCGGAGCGATTGACAATGTTACAAATGAGAGTTGTTGAAAAACTTGACCGTGTAACAAGTAAAATAATCGAACAATCTAGGTCGTAGGTGTGGTATAATGCAGTCATGGGAATGATTCGCATCTACGAACAAAAGTGCAAAAACCCGAAGAAAAAGCCGGGTTGGCAAAAGGAAAAAGCCGAGTACGAAGCTTGGAAGGCGAAAATGGAGTCAATGACTCTGTTCAATCCAGCCGCCAAGCCGAAGATGAAGCCGACCACCAAAAAGATTGATCCCGTCATTCGCGGGCCTGTCATTGCGGCTGATCGTCTTGTCAAGGGCAACTCGGTCATCACAATGGTTGGCGGCGGTACCAAGGCCGTACCGCGTCCCGAGCAGCAATATCGTGACAACCCCGAAATGCTTGAACGCGAATTGAAGGCTCGCGAAATCAAGCACAACACCGCGCCAGCCTATAACAAGGGCGGCGATGTGTACGTGACTCAGGAAGAATTGGCAAATCAACTTCGCGGCAACAAACGTCGACCATGATCAATCCGCTTCGAACTCAAACCGCGAAGCCGCACAAGCCGCGACTCATTCGAATTTGGTCGTATCGGCATGAGTGCTGGAGTTGGTTGTGTTATCGACCAAGCGACGGGTTTCTGAGCGGGGTAGGGATTAGTACAACGCCAATTGAAGCCTATTACGAGTGGCAAGATCCGACGGACGTGTAAATGAAAGTTACTAAGAAATCAGTGTTGACGGGCGTCACTCACACGCGTGAGATTGACATCACCGAACAGCAACTCGAGCAAATGCGCTTGGGTCGAAACATTCAATGGCTCTGTCCGAATCTGTCAATTGACGATCGAGAGTTTCTAATCACCGGCACGACACCCGAAGAGTGGGCTGAACTGTTGCCAGAAGACGAGGAAGATGAATAATGGGAACGTACGAAACATCACTTGAGAATCTTGAGAACATGATTCTCAAAAGCCTTTCAGCGGCATTGAAGGAACGCGTCAAAGCAAAGTTGCTAGCCGACGTTGATTCGATTCTTGAGGACATGGCAACCGAGATTGCCGACAACATTGCGTTGAGCATTCACACAATGCGAGATCTTACCGACTTTGGTGGCGGTACCAAGGTTGTCGTTGCACTGAATCTCAAGGATCCTCGAACGCGAATTGAATCCGAAGTTGTTCATACCAAGATCGTAGCACCAGACATCATCAAGCGATGAACCTTCGCGACATCGCAATCAAGCTCATTCAAGGTGAGCTACCGCCGCTGAGTCCGGGTGAGCTGAGCGGCGAACGGCTGAAGGTTTGTAAGGGTTGCGAATATCTCACGCCACTCATTCATCAATGCAAGCTTTGCTCGTGTATGATGGACATCAAAACAAAGCTCCTCGAGGCGAGCTGCCCAATCGATAAATGGTAAGCATATGACAACCGGTTACGTAGTTGAAATTCTAGGCACGGATGCCTCGGCCGTTCGGTACTTTGGTACTGGACGAAATGATAACAAGCAGCTCCCGCATTTTTGGCGATCGGGCAAATCGCTTCACGAGCAACTTGTTCATCACACTCGTCACATGAGTGAAGAACGTCGCAAAACCTATTACGCTCGTGGCACTGTTCTTGTTATCGAGAACCTTCAAAATGGGTTGAAGTCTTCATCAGCCACGCGAGTTCCGCTGCCGCTTTGGATGGCAAATCAGCTTGAGACGAATCGAATCAAGAAGAGCGGAACAATCAAGACCGCGCTGTACAAGATTCTCATGCCTGGTCAAGGCATGCACGCAAGTCGCATCAAGTACTTTGGCCAGCCAAAGAGCAAGTTCGGTCGCATCTTTCAATCGGCTGGCTCGCTTCGCGTGTTTCTGTCGCGCTCGCTTTCTGACCTCATGCCAGGTGGTCGCTTCGATCAAGCGATGGTTCTTGAGCTCATCTATGATGCTGATGGCATTCACGTGACAAAGCAGAACACGTATGGCGCTCAACAATTCTACACGCAAAGTTCCGACTCGAACAAGCGTTGGAACAAGTTCATCGCTTCGCGAAAGCCGCTCGTTGAACAGAAGCAATCAGTGCAATCGTTTGAACGAGATTTGAACATGGGCGTTGTTGATCACGTTCGCTACCTTCCATTTGGATCAAAAGTATGAGAATCAAAGGCACGCAGACAAAGCAAGAGGAAGTGTCGGTTGACATTCATCCGGTCGCAATGTGGGAAGCAATCAAGTTTGAGCTTCTGAAACAGCATGACATTCGACCATATTGGTATCTTCGTGGCGACGTCTTCATGGAAGACGAGGATTACGGACACGGCTCCATCTCTGAAAAGAAAGTGGCCGACGCGACCTCAGAGCAGATTCGAATCTACAACGCTCTCAAGAAGTTTGAGGCGGAAACTGACGCGCATCGGTTTGAAACTTGGGATAAGCAATGACGGCTAACAATACCACAATTGAAACGGTCAGCGGCAAGCTTGTTGATTTGGCTGACCCAAAGCCTGAAGATTTTATCGCCGAAGACATCGCTTGGGCGTTAAGTCGCGAGCCTCGCTTTGGTGGTCACACGATCACTGAGCTGCCATACACTGTTGCTCAACATAGCATTCAAGTTGCCAAGTTGGTTGATGATGCTCTCATTGTAGATTCGCCGATGCACGAGGTTGCGGCCTCATACTTTCGCGCATCGCCAAACAAGGAGCATCTTGAATTCTTCCAGGACATGACGACTGGAACCCTGGCACAACACGTTCGTCTTGTCAAGTTAGCTTTGCTTCACGATGCAAGTGAAGCCTATCTTCGGGACCTTCCATCGCCGGTAAAGAACTTGCCTGGCCTGAAGGAAGCTTACATGGCTGTCGAGAAGAATGTCATGGATCAGATTCTGAAAGAATTCAAAGTCGAATTTACATCTCAACACTACGAAAAATTGTCTTGGAACATAATTCACTGGGCTGATCTTTATGCTCGAACTATTGAAGCCTATCACTTCATGCCAAGTCGAGGTGCGTTCTGGGGTGCGGAGCACAAGGTGCCGATCACGTTGATTGACATTCAGAACTTTGAAATGCCGCATCCATCACTTGAAGTCTATGAAGAGTTTCTACGTGCCCTAAGTAGCTTGAATCAATAAATAGAAGACATATCCTATCGGAGTTTCTATGTCATTCATTCGTCTCAACAAGCTTCAACAGCTCGCAGAATCAACCGAGGTTCGTGCTTCATCACGCGCTAAGCAAAAGATTGAAAATCAGCTTCACGACTTCACGAACGTGATTGATCGTCTGGACGACGACATCGATGAAATGCGCAAGTTCATGACATCGCCCGTGATGGTTGACTTTCTGAAGCTCGAGGGGTTTCCGGCAACCGAAACCAAGGCAGCCACCGCAGCTATCAATGCTGTGTATAGTGCACTTCGCGACCTAGAAGCTCAAATGGCTGATTTGACAATGGCCGTATCGATGCACAATCACTACGGTGAAGATCCAGAGCTCGGCGATCAGCCATAACACATTCGCAAATAATATAGCATTAGTGTGAGAATAAGGAAGTGGGCCATTGGCCCACTTCGGGTATCTGTAGCTATAAATAGGTGACACAATCGTATCCCTATTCGGAGCCTCCTAATGGAACTCACACGCCTACAACAACTTGTCTCAAACAAGGCCGCTAACCTCAAAGAAGCAAAGCATCACGACGATATGGAAGGCATTCGTAGCCTGATCGAAGATGCTCTCGGTGACCTTAAGGACAAGCTCGGAAAGAAGGGTTCGCTCGCTGACCTGTTCAAGTCATCCGGTGCCGGCAAGCTCGACACGCAAAAGGACGATGAGGGCAAGACAATTCTTCGTCAAATCAACGACTCGACCGAAGAGTACGTTCGCAAGATGAAGAAGCTGATGATCGAAGCCGAATCGCTTGTTGGTATGATCAGCGAAGGTAAGAAACGTCTTACCGAGGGTAAGGACTATTCAGACAGCTCTGAATTCACAGATGAGCTAATCGATCTGATGAACAATGTCACGAAGATCAAAGCCATCGTTAAGAATCCACGTTGGATGGAGTGGCTGAGCGCCACTGATGACAACTATGGTACCGACTCTGTAGTTGTTGGTCGCGCAACGATTCGCACCGTCATGTCCCTTGACGAGAACGTCAAGGAGATTGAAAAAGAGATGGACAAGGCCGACGGAGTCTAAGCAATGCTGCTCAGCGAAATCAAGCTGGTTGAAACTGATCGTCGAGTGCTGCAAACATCACTTGGTGCACTCGGCCATGGCTTTCAAATGAAGCGAGCCAGCGTTCGCAACGAGCAAATCCCGCCAGAGTTCCGTAAACTCATCGAGACCGCTGTCGTTGTCAACAAAGAGCATACCGTCACGAGTCCGGCTCTTAGCGATGATGAGCTGAAGAAAATGTTTGAAGGTGAAGGCGAGTTGAAGAAGGCCGCCGAAGCCATGATTGACTGTCAAGACATTGCCGTTGACTTGCAACAAGAGTTTGGCGCAAAGATTGTAAAGCTTCCAGCCCTCATCAACTTCGCAAAGAACAACGGTCAACAGCCAAAGCGCTACATTGAAAACCTTATCTCGTTTACAAATGGTGCCAACAATCGCATCGCAAATCTAGGCGATGTGAAAAAGATTCAAGCCAACATCTTCGCTAAGGGTCAAGTCAAGCTTGTCGAAGCAATGATGTCCGTCTCAACAGCCGAATCATGGGCTGACAATGCCGCTCAGTTTCTGATCGACGCTACGTCCACCAAGACACCGATGTCCGAAGACGATGCGGTCACCGTTGTTCAGGCCACCTTTGTCATCATTGGCATGGTCATTCGGAACTGCGTTGCAATCTCCACGCAGCTCGAAAATCTGATCAAGGCTGCAGCGGGCGGCAAACCGTAACCTAGGTTTTTCAGTATTCAAAAACTCTAGGACGAGTTATAATCATTCTAACACGAAAGATTATATGCTCACTTCCCTTTCCAAGATCAGGTATCTGTTCAGCATTCATCGATCACGAATTGCTCGAATCAAGGCTACGATTGAACATCGTCGGACCGAGGTTCAGGCAATTTTGGTTCGACTGAAGCGTCAAAAGGCTTGGATGCTCAAGAATCTGAGCTATGCCGCAACGTCTGACTTGCTCGGAACAATGACGGTAGCCGAGCAACGCTACGCACTCGCAATTGCGGATCGCGTGTTTCTCGTGATCAAGCACCTCGACATTGCAATCAAGGCTTACGAATTCTCAATCGAAGAATACGATTGGATGCTCACACCGCTGGCGGTCAATTCGAAGTTGGCCATGGAACTTCATTCCATCTATCTCAAAACCGGCCTTGAGGAAACTGAGAACTGGTTGCAACGTACTGAGAACTGGATGCAACAAAAGATCATGAACATGGAATCCATGTGATGGATAAGATTTTTGGTTGCCTTGGTAAGACGATTCTGTTCTTCTTTACTGTCTACAATGTCGTTGTCGTCCTAGCTCTTTCCGTTTACACTTTCACGATTGATGGTACAATGTTTTGGTTGAAGATCAGCCTTGTCATTGTGCATTTG
>WXYE02201910.1:0-17715 GCA_011319275.2 Echinosphaeria canescens | reverse complement strand
CTGAAACGGCCATTCCGGCTTTTCCGGACTGGCTCCCATGTTTTAGAACTCGCCAGGGGGAACCTGACCAATGCGCCTGCTCGTCATCGATAACTACGACAGCTTTACCTACAATCTCGTCCACTTCCTCGGGGAGCTGGGCGCCAATTCCATCGTGAAGCGTAACGACAAGATTACGCTCGACGAGGTCGCGGCCTTCGCGCCCGAAGCCATCGTGCTCTCCTATCATTAGTCCGGCTTAATTTTATATATTGTTTATATTAAACTATCTTTTATATAAAATAAAAATTTAATCTAATTTTCTTTAAGCTTTATATTAAAAAAAATCTATTCCTTAATTTTTTATTATATAAGTTTTTGATTATACCTAGTAATAAATATTTTTTATAGCTGAAGGTTTATATTAATTATAAACATTATATTATATAATATTATTAATAAATTAAATAGTAAGTCCGATTCGAATATTTTTTTTATTAAGGTTTAATAAAGGTAGTATAACTTATCCGATTACTATTTACGAAAATATAAAGCTATAAATATATTTTATGTATCCGGCTATATAAGATTAACCTTATATCTTATTAATATTCAATATTCTTTTATCGTTTTATCTGGTATTAATTTAAATTTACCTAAGGCTTTTATATTATTATTACATTTATATTATACTAGCAGGTTTAATAATATATCCGGTATAATATATATCTTCCCGGCTTTATAAGCTATAAAAAACCTATATTTATTTAAATATTTTATAGCCTTAATTAGCTTAATATTTTTTAATAATATAACAATAAAGTTAATAATATTCGCCTGCTTTTATATTTTAAATATTATTTTATATTTTATAAATATAATAATAAAAGTATTTATATTACAGTTATATATAAATAATATTTCTAATAGGTTTATATAAAACTTAATACTTTTATTTCAAATAATTAATAGTTTTTTTCGGTATTATTTAAAATTTAATTAAAATATATAATAGGTTTTATAACGGTTTTGAAAAAAATAAATTAATATAAACTCCAGTTAAATAATAGATAAGTTTGAAACTTTAATAAAAGTATTTATTAGGGTTATTTCTAGGTATAGAACAGGTGCTAAGCAGGTATAAAACAAGTATTATACCGGGATATTAATGCTTATCCGACTTAAGCAGTCATTAAATATATCTATAAGCTATATATTTAGTATAATTCGACTTAACTTTATAAATTAGCTTACTAGTTTGTACGAATTAAATTGCATTAGATTATACGATTATTAACTAAACTTTATAAGCCTATATAATATAACATTGCCGCCGCCTATCCTATCGCCAGCCAGCCAGCTCCGCCTATCTCATGTCATTTCCGAAACCTCCGTCTAATCCGCCCCACCGTCCTCTAACACTCTAGCCTAACTACAATGCTTACCCACCGAACGATACTGGCTAAACGATACCGGTATCTAGCTTTTAAGCTAGTAATAACTTAAATCCCGATATTTTCTGTAAAGTCTCTTTAATCTTTTATATCTTTAGCTAATCTTAATGCCTAAGCTTTATAGAAAAATACCTAGTCCTTTTCCGATAATACCCCCACAAATACCTTCGCCAAAAATGTTATCAATACTATTTCTTTCCGCTTTATAATATCTTTAAAGCTCGGTTCTATTAAACTAATTATAATCGCCTAACTAATAACAATTACAATTATATATTTATTTAAAGAGCTACTTATAATAACTTTCTTAGTTATATCGAATCGGTTAAGCTTAATCGAAAAGTTTTTATCTCTAAAATCAATTATATAATATAAATTAAACTCGGCAGCTAAAAGTATACCCTTAGATAAATACTTATAAAAAAAGGCTAGTATTTTTAATAATAGCAATAATAATAATAATAGTTTTAGTTATAGATTTGTTTTTTATAGATAAAACTTATAATAAATAGCTTAAAATAAAAAAAATAATTAACCTATAAAGCTAAAAGACTTCTTATATTCATAACTAAAAGAATTTATAACCAGTTTATAAAATTACTTATATAGTTAGATAAAGATTATTAAAAATGTTAGAACTAACTTTTTAACGATCGGCGACGGCGCTATCTATTATATAGATCAAATCGCTTTAAATAAACCTAGGTCTAAAGGCCGGTATTATAGGGATATACCTTTCGTTTAGATAGAGATTAGATTTTTAATTTAGAGTTTCGTACGAAGTTCTTTTTTACTTTAAAAAAAAAATTAATGCTTATAACTTAAAATAAAAAAAAATATTTTATATTTTTATCTTAGGTCGCCGCAGCTATATATAGCCGCGAACTATATTTTTTTAAAATCTTAAATATTTATTTTTTTAATATATGAATTATATTTTTTATAAATGTTTATAGGTATAGCCGCCGGCCGCTTCACGGGTACTTATAGCTATAAGGTTTCTTATATATTTAATAATAATTTAAGCTTATAACTGGTTTATTTTTATAAACTTATTTACTAAGGCTATATATTTACATTTTATTTATATTATTAAGCTTTTTAATTATAACTATTTTACTACTCTAATATTTATTATTTTTCTATTTCTAAAATCTATACTTTTATTAAATCTATTTTATCTAATTTATTAATATTATAGATTAATATCGACTTAAGCAGTCGTTAAATATATCTATAAACTATATATTTGATATAATTTTACTTAATTTTATAGATTAGCTTATTAGTTTATACAAATTAAATTATATTAAGTTATACGATTATTAACTAGGCTTTATAAGCTTATATAATATAGTATTGCTATTGCTTATCTTATTGCTACCTATATTATTAATTTAACTTCTTTAACTAACTCCGATTATTTCCGGTTATCTCCAAAACGTCTCCATCTAATCTACTCTATTATCTTTTAATATTCTAGACTAATTATAGTATTTTCCGACCGAGTAATACCAGTACTACGGACCAGCTTTCCCTAATAAAGGTAGGCCTAAAAGTCTATAAATTTTCCTTTAAAAATACTTGAAGCAAAGTTACGGTATATAATAAAGAATAAAAATAAGTAATTACTAGAATAATTAGTATAATATAATTGATAATTAAAGAATAGATCTATTTAATTAGATATATTAAAGTATCCTTCCCGTTTAAATATTAAAAGATCTTCTTTTTTAATCTCTATTTCGTTCTTCGAAATTTTCGAGACTTTAGTCTCGTCCTTTAAGATTCTTAAGACTTTAGTTTCGTCTCTTAAAACTCTTAAGACTCTCGTTTATTATATAACTCTTAGTTTATATTTATTTTTTTATATACCTGCCCTATCCCTATCTTTTATAAGGTAGCCCGGTTTAATTAATTACTTTTTTTTAAAGCAGTTATTTATATAATTTAAGAAATTCGCTTTAATTAGTTTATAATATAATATATTCTTTCTTTTAGTTTTATTTTTAAGGCTTATAAATATTATATCCGTTTTATTCTTTAAATATTCCTTTTTTTTTAATATCTTTATTATAATAAGTTCCCTTTTTTATATACCTTCGTTATACTTTATATTTTTTAAAGCTAAAACGCTTTTATATAGTATTATTTTCCGAGACTTTTTCTTTCGGGCTTCTTCTTATTATTTTTATAATATACCTCGTTATTCGGATTATAAAACTCGTAACTTAAATACCTATTATATATCCTTTTCCGAATTTTCTTATTATAAGGTTTATATTTAGGATAATCTTTTTAATTATAACGTTTTTAGTCCTTTTAAATCGTAGATTTATATTATTACTCGCTTTTTTTATTTTATCGACTATAAATTTAAAGAAGCTAAAAAAGAAGTAAATAAAATATAAGTTAAAGTCCGTCGTTTTCGCCGTTATTATAAGGCCCTCGCCGATAAGTTATATTATATAATAAAACGTAATATTTGATTTTTAAAAGAATTAAAAAAAATAGAAGCTAAAAAATATTAATAATTAAACCTTTTTTTTACCAGTCCTTTTAGTTCCTTTATAATAAATCTTCTTATTAAAGTTATTACTTTTATTAGTTTTAATTCCTCCCCTTTCGACTAATTAAGGTCCGACTTTTTTTTAGACTTTTCCCTTTTATCGGCCCCTTTAGCCGATCTAGATATTATTAATAAAACTATCGTATAAATTTTTAAACGTTTTTTAAATATATATTAAGTTCTTAAATATTTTCGTTATATAAATAGCCTGTTTACTTTATTAAATACTATATAATATACTTTATTAATTTAAAGTCGAATATAATTTCGACTTTATATTCCGGTTCTTTATCTTCGATTTTAACTATAATATTTAATTTAACGGTTTGAAATATTAGTTTGAATAAAAAAATATAAAAAACTAAGTAAATCTATATAATATTTAATAATTCGAGTCGATAGTTAATATTTAAGACTCTTATTTCGATTTTGAATAGTTTAAGTTTTTTAAAATCTAATTTATTATTTAGTCGTCTTATTTTAATATTATATTATATAAAATAAACTATATCCCCTCTTTCGAAAGTCGGTCCTTTAATTTTTTTCTAGTTAGCATACTTTTTTATTCTTTCCTAAAAAAATTCTAGTTCTTATTATAGTTATTGTTATATTATTATTATTTTAATAACTTCGATCTTAACTTAAAATATTATTTCTAGTTAATTATATCTTAATAAATACTAAACTTTAGGCTTAAAGCTATAGTTCATAAAGAAGAATATTATCTTAATTATCTCGGTTTTTACGCTATTATAAATAAATTATATTATTAATAATAGTCGTATTTAATCGTCTTATTAATAGTTAATATAATACTTAAAGTATTATTTAATATCTAGTTTATTTTTTTTATTTAACTATTTATTTATAAATAATATATTATTAAGAGCTTATATTATATCTTAAGTTATTCGATTAAGGCTTTTTAAAACTTATTTATAAAGAATTTATTTTTATCGTTAATAATTTCTTTTAATAGTTTATAGTTATTTACTATTGCTTGTAAAAAGATATATATTATATCGTTAGTTATATATATCTCCTAAAATAATACGAAGTAAATATATTTATGAAGCCTATTTATAATAACTATAATATTATTATATCTAATATTTATCCTTAGTTTTTTTAATACCGGGAGTTTAATAATAAAATCTATAAATACCGATTCCTATAATTTCTTTAATATTAAGAATAATTATAGTTTTCTATAAGGTTTATATCGTAATATCTTTGCTTTAACGTATATATTATATTGTTATATAACGTTTTAAACCTTTTACTTAAAGTCTAGAAAGTCGTAGAAGTATATAAGCCTATTATAGGTTTTAAATATTCTTTAATATCTTTGAATTAGCATTTTATAGATATCTTTAATAACTTAGTCTCTAAGTTCTTTTAAAATATACAGCTTCTTATTATATAATATCTATCTTATATATTATAAGAACCGTTTCTTTTAGTTCTATTCCTTTTATTATATTTAATATAGTTTATTCGTATTACTTTTTACCTTAAATATTACTTTAAAAGTCTTTATTATCTTTAATATTCCGTTAGCGTCTGTCTAAAATACTACTTATATATATATTAGGACTATTATATTATAGTCGGGTCTTCTATTAAATATATCGGCTCTAGCGTTTTCCGAGCTTTTAATCTAATTAATTTTAATATTATATATTATAAGAAATTCTATCTATTATATTTATCGCTAGTTAAGTTATTACTTTATTATAAAGTAAATAAGATTTTTATAGTTTATATAGATTTAAACTTAATACTTTATTCTATATAAGTATAATCTTTATTCCTTAAATACTTCGATAATAGCTATTAATTCCTTATTATAGATCTAATAATTGAGTTTTACTTTATATAGTTTTTTATTAAAAAAAGCTACTAGGTATAATATACTTTCGCTATCTTATTATCCGAGTTATATTCCGAATATATAATTAGATATATTTGTTTCGACTTTAAATAGTCTTTCGGGGTCGGCGATCTTAAAGACTAGTTCCTCTAAGATCTTCTATCTAATTTCTTTAAATACCGTAGCTTTTTTAACTATTTATTATTATAATATTTCTTTCTTTATAAAGTCGGTAAATATTGCTATTATTTTAATAAATCCTTAGATTATTTATCGATAATAATTTATAAATCTTAAGAATACTTTAACGTCTTTAATATTCTTAGGTATAAACTAATCCCTAACTACTTATACCTTTACTTATTTTATTCTAACTTTTCTTAATCTGATTTTATATCTAAAGAACTCTATTTATTATATATAGAACTTGCTTTTTTTTATTAAAATAAACAGGTTTACTTCTATAAATCGTTAAAAGACTTGTTACGAACCAACTAGAGTGAATTTCCCAAGTCACACAGACGGCCGCCCCAAGAAGAAATAATTAGCTAAACCGGGCTACCCCGCAGAGGATAGGGATAAGGTAAGTATAAAAAGCAAATACGGACTAAAAGTTACGTAATAAAAAAGAGTCTCGAGAATCTCGGAAGACGAGATTAGAGTCTCGAAAGTCTCGGGAGATAAGACTGGAATCTCGAGGGTCTCGAAGAATAAGATAGAAACTAAAGAAGAGGATTTCTTAGTATTTAAACAGGAAGGATACCTTAATATATTTAATTAGATAAATCCGCTCTTTAATCGTTAATTATATTATACTAACTATTTTAATAATTACCTGCTCTTATTCTTTATTATATACTATAATTTTATTTTAAGTATCTTTAAAGGAAACCCTATAGACTTTTAGGCTTATTTTTATTAAAGAAAACTAGTCTATAATATATTAACGACTTATTTTAAAACTTAATCCGGAACTTAAAATAAAAGACTTTATCTCTAAATACTATAATTATTATTTAATAATAACCTTTCCGCTTGTAAATAATATAATTACGGAGCAAATTATTACTAATTTAAAGCAATATATTTAATAGTTAAAAAAATAACTTATTACTTTCCTAAGAAACAGTATTTAAATAGGCGAACCTCGTTTCGATATAATTAAGATACTAACTTTCGACGGAAGAAATAACAGTATAATAATCTAAGCCTTTATTACCTAGGCTCATATTAAATTAATCTATAACCCTTTTATTTATATAAAAGAAATTAAAGTTCAGTATATAACAAAATACTTCGGAAGGTTTATTACAGAATAGTTTAAACCGATATTACGAAACTAATTAGAATATTTTAAAAATAAAGACCCCGATAAAAAAGATCGGAATAACAAAACAATCGCTATCTTCAAGAATTTCAACTATTTTACCTAAAGACTTAAAAAGACTTTCGGTAACCCTAACAAAAAAAGGACAACCGAACGCTACCTCAATTAACTTAAATAACGAGGATTAACTTCTAAATATATAATAAAGTTTTAATAAACCGCAGCTAAAATAAGATAAAACAACGACAATACCTTAATAATAGCCTTTTATATAAAGTTTAAAGACAATATAAAAGACAAATTTAATAAGGACGAACACTTAAAAAAACTCAGCGAGTTTATTATTAAAGCAATTAAAATCGACAACTATATCTATAAATAACGCTTAAAAAAAACTAAAAGTTGATAAAGAAAATAAACGAAACCCCTTAGAGGACAACCCTACTAGTAACCGAAGCCTTATTATTATAACAAATACTAAGTTAATATTCGGTAAAAGCGAAAGTATTAGTCTATAAGCTATAAGTATTATACCGGTCTAATAAATCTAAATACGGTATAATAAAACAATAGACTTAAATACTTCAATTACGGAACCCCTAGGCATATAACTAAAAAATACTATAAGCCTAAAAAACAGCAGAGTAGACCATAGAAAGGACCTATACCGCTAGCTAAGCAGGCTAGATTTATAACTAATACCCCGATTAAAACTATAAACATTATCATAAAGGTTTAAAAAGAAAAAGGAATTACTATTATTAATATACAGATAAAAGTTATAATAATTAACAAATAAGACTATTATCTACTAATCTTATATAATAACTTTAACTATAAATATTATAATAACAGTATAATAAAAAACAAATATAACGACTTAAAATATAAGAACTAGCTTTATCCTATTAAGATATAAAAAAATACTAAAAAAAAACAACAAATACCCAAAGGCCTAAATATAATTAAAGCCCTAAACCAAATAAAATATAATGATATATAATATTTAATAAAAATACTTTTATAAAAGATCTTAACAACTATAAACCGGGAATTAAAATAATCGACTACCTAATACTATAATATCAAATATATATAATTACTAAAATACAAAAATAGTATTAAATTAAAATAATTAATTAAGCTAAAAAAAAAAAAAGAACGCCTTTTATTTAAAGCCTACGAAAGAATTAAAACAATATAATAATAATATTAAATATTAAAACTAAAGGAATTTGAGTTAAGGAAATTACTTTTAACTAAACAAAACTTACTAATAATAAAAGGATTATTTAACTAAAAATAAGACTTACTCGGAAAACCTAATATAATATATATATTCTAAAACTTCTACGATATATAAAAGCAAATACTTAAAGAAAAAGGACCCCTCGGTAATAAAGAAAACCCTTTTAAACAGGTATAGAAATAGTTAAAATTAGACGGATCCTAAGGGGAAATCGACGACGACCGTAACTCCTTTAATATAATTAAACAACGATATAACCTCATAATAACGTCCTAGATAAAAAAAAAAATATAAAAGCTATAAATATCTAACAATTAAAAAACAACTAACGCGACTTATAAAAAGTTATAAACACAGAAAAACCTAAAACCTTATAAAATAATAGGTAAAAAGCTAATATAAATAGCTCGGATAATAACAAACAAAAAAGAGCTACTAAAAAGAAATATAAGAAAATTAAATATAAAAAGCCGACTTATAAGCTATTAAAAAACAACTAAAACAAAGATTCTTATAAATTATAATTAAAGCAAACAACGCTATTACCGTAAAAAACTAACATTATAGCACAAATATTAAATAGAACAAATATAATATTAAAGTACTTATCAATAATAAAATATAAAGAAATTTTATTAGCCTAACAATAATCAATAACCTTAAAATATTATAAAAGGGAAAAAAATACCTTTATTATCTATAAACTATAAATAAATTAGTATTAGGTTATAACGACAGTATAATATAACGCGAAACTAATTATCTTTAAATTACTATCGCTAGCCGAACTATACGAATACAATTCGATATTACAGACACTACCGAATAGCAAATAATTCTTAATATACTATAACTAAAAAGACAGAAGCCGTAAATCGACTAAATTACTAGCCAGATCTCATAAAAAAAGGTAATACCCCGAAATAAAATAATACAATTAACTACCCTAACAGGAAAAACGCACCTAACGTAAAATACCTCAATACTTTAAGGAAGCCTAAAAGGAATTATATTAATAAAAATACTTGTAAAAAATATAAATAGACTTAAAGTATACCCTAAAAAAAACAGCGAAATACCTTAAACCGGATCAATACTTAAAAAACAGAAAGCACGATACTAGCTAAAGCAATATAAAAATATTCCAGCAATATAACTAACGGAAACTATTATATAAGCCAATATAAAATATTAAAACTAACTGTAATAAAGGAATAAAATATAAAAAAATAATAAAATATCCCTACAAAATACTTATAAAGATATAAAAAGATTTTTTTAAAACGAATTAGAAACTAGATTATTAAAACACTAACTATGAAATCACGAAATTAAATTAAAAGACAAAGCAATACCGAAATTCTTTCCGATTTACCTACTTAATTAAAATTAACTATAAATATTAAAGAACTACCTCAACGAAAACCTTAAGAAAAGGTATATTAAACCCTCGACTTCGCTAATAAGATACCTATTTTTCTTTATTCTAAAAAAAAAACAGTAAAAAAAAACCTATTATCGATTATAAATAACTTAACAATATTATAATTAAGAATTACTACCTATTACTACTTATTACGGAATTAAAAGATAGACTCTAAGGAGCGAAATAATTTACTAAGCTAAACCTATTAAAAGCTTATAACTTAATCCGAATTAAAAAAAGCGACGAATAAAAAACAGCATTTAAAATACACTATAGTTATTATAAATACTTCGTTATACCCTTCGGACTTACGAATACGCTAATAACCTTTTAAGTATTTATTAACGATATTCTATGAAAATATTTAAATAATATTATAGTAATTTACTTCGACGATATCTTTATTTATTTAACTATATTAAAAGAAAATCGGACCTATATCTATAAAGTCTTCTAATAACTTATAGAAATAGACCTACTTATTTTAATAGAAAAAGGTAAGTTTTACGTATAATAAATAGAATTCTTTAGATACGAAATTAAACTAAGGGAAATTAGAATAAAACAGGTAAAAGTATAAGTAATTAAAGACTAGCTGATATTAAAAAACGTTAAAAACATTAAGGCATTCTTCGGATTTACAAACTACTATCGATAAATAATCTAAAGATTTACTAAAATAATAATAACATTTACCGACCTTATAAAGAAAGAAATACCGTAGCAATAAATAATTAAAAAAAACACGGCATTTAAAGAAATTAAGTAAAAGATCTTAAAGGAACTAGTCCTTAAGATCGCCGACCCCTAAAGACTATTTAAAGTCGAAACCGACGTATCCGATTATATACTCGGAACATAATTCGGATAACAAGACAGTAAAGGTATATTATATTTAATAGCTTTTTTTAATAAGAAACTATATAAAATAAAACTCAATTATTAAATCTATAATAAAAAACTAATAACTATTATTAAAATACTTAAAAAATAAAGGCTATACCTATATAAAACAAAGCATTAAGTCTAGATCTATACCGATTATAAGAATCTTACTTACTTCTTAATAAAGCAACAACTTAATTAACAATAAATATAATAAGTAGAATTCCTTATAGTATACGACATTAAAATCAATTATATTAAAGGCTCGGAAAACGCCAGAACCGATATACTCAGTAAAAAGACCCGACTATAATATAATAGTCTTAATATATATACAAACAATATTCTAAACAAATATTAATAAAATACTAGAAACAATAAAGGCTTTCGGAATAATATTTAGGGTAAAGAATAATATAAACGAATTACGTTAAATATAATAAAAAAAATAGAACTAAAGGAAACGGTTTTTATAATATATAGGATAAATATTATATAATAAAAAGCTATATATCCTAAAAAAACTGAGAAACCAAGTTATTAAAGATATCGATAAAATATTAACCGGAAAACACTAAAAAATATTTAAAACCTACGATAAGCTTATATACTTATATAACTTTCCGGACTTAAAGCGAAAGGTCTAAAATATTATATAATAATATAATATCTATACTAAAGCAAAAACGTTATAATATAAACTTTACGGAGAGCTATAATTATTCCTAATATTAAAGAAATTATAAGAATCGGTATTTATAGACTTTATTATGAAATTTTCGGTATTTGAAAAACTATGGACAAATACTAAATATAATAGTATTATAATTATTATAAATAAATTTAATAAATATACTTACTTTATACTGTTTTAAAAAATATATATAGCTAATAATATAATATATACCTTTTTTAAGATAATAGTTAATAACTACGGATTACTAAAGGAAATTATTAGTAATAAAAACAAACTCTTTACAAGCAAGTTTTAAAAAGATTTGATCGAATAACTTAAAATATAATATAAGCTCTTAACGGTATATTACCTATAAATAAACAATTAAATAAAAAAAATAAACTAGATATTAAAATAATACCTTAAATATTATATTAACTATTAATAAAACGATTAAATATAACTATTATTAACGGTATAACTTACTTATAATAATACGAAAACCGAAATAATAAAAATAATACCGTTCTTTATAAACTATAGCTTTAAACTTAAAGTTTAATATTTATTAAGATATAACTAACTAAAAACAATACTTTAAGTTAAGATTAAAGTCATTAAAATAACAAAAGTTTAATAATAATTATAATAAGAACTAAAATTTCTTTAAGAAATAATAAAGAAATATATTAACTAGAAAAGGATTAAAAGACCGACTTTCGAAAAAGGGGATATAATTTACCTTATACGATATAATATTAAAACAAAACGACTAAATAATAAATTAGATATTATATAAATCTATTTAATTTTTTATATCTTATTATTAAAACTAATATTTAAAACTATTAAACTAAATACTTTAATTAAAATCGAAAACAAAAAACTAAAATATAAAATCAAAATTATATTCGATTTTAAATGAATAAAGTATATTATAGAATACCTAATGAATTAAAAAGGTTATTTATATAATAAAAATACTTATAAACTTAATATATATTTAAAAAATATTTAAGAACTTATTCGATAATTCTATTAATAATATTGAGATTAGTTAAAGGGACTAATAAAAAAAAAAGGTCTAAAAGAAAGTCAGACCCTAATTAATCGAAAGAAAAAAAATTAAAACTAATAAAAGTAATAACCTCGATAAAAAAATATATTATAAAAAAATTAAAAAGACCGGTAAAAAGAAATTCCGATTACTAATACTTTTTAGTTTCTACTTTTTCTAACTCTTTTAAAAATTAAACATTATATTCTATTATATAATATACTTTATCGGTAAAGGCTTTATAATAATAACGAAAATAATAGACTTTAGTTTATATTTTATCTACTTTTTTTTAACTTCCTTTAATTTTTAATTAATAGAATAAAAAAAACGAATAATAATATAAATCTATAACTTAAAAAGATTAAAAACGTGATAACTAAAAAGATTATCCCGAATATAAGCTTTATAACGAAAAAAATGGGAAAGGGATATATAATAGATATTTAAATCGTAAGTCTCGTAATTCGAATAATAAGGTATATTATAAAAGTAATAAGAAGAAGCCCGAAAGAGGGAATCTTAGAAAACAGTATTATATAAAAGCGCTTTAGCTTTAAAAAATAAGGTATAACGAAAGTATATAAGAAGGGAAACTTATTATAATAAAGATATTAGAGAAAGAAAGAATATTTAAAGAATAAAGTAGATATAATATTTATAGGCCTTAAAGATAGGATTAAAAAAGGGGGAATATCGTATTATAAACTAATTAAAGTAAATTTCTTGAGTTATATAAACGGCCGCTTTAGGAAGAAGTAATTAATTAAATTAGACTACCCTGCGGAAGATAGGGATAGGGCAGGTATAAAAAGTAAGTATAAATTAAAAGTTATATAATAAGAAAGAATCTCGAGAATCTCGGAAAATAAAACTAGAGTTTCGAGAGTTTCGGGAAATAAAACTAGAATCTCGAAGGTCTCGAAGAACGAGATAGAGATTAAAGAAGAAGATCTCTTAATATTTAAATAGGAAGGATACCTTAATATATCTAATTAAATAGATCCGCTCTTTAATCGTTAATTATATTATACTAACTATTCTAACAATTACCTACTCTTATTCTTTACTATACACCGTAACTTTGCCTTAAATATCTCTAAAGAAAACCCTATAGACTTTCAGGCCTACCTTCGTTAAAGAAAGCTAGTCCGTAACAAGACTTTATAAATATAAGTCCGATTTTCTTCTAATATAATTAAATAAATAAAGATATCGTTAAAATAAATTACTATAATATCATTTAAATACTTTTATAAGGTATTATTAATAAGCGCTTAAAAAATTACTAGCGCGTTTATAAGTCTAAAAGATAAAATAAGGTATTTATAATAGCTATAATATATTTTAAATACTATTTTTTATTTATCGCTTTCTTTAACTTAAATTAAATTATAGGCTTTTAATAAGTCTAGTTTAATAAATTATTTTGATCTTTAAAGTCTATCTTTAAACTTTATAATAAATAGTAATAAGTAGCGATTTTTAACTATAATATTATTAAACTATTTATAATCGATAATAGGTTTTTCTTTATTGTTTTTCTTTAGAAAGAAAAATAGGTATCCTATTAATAAGGTCGAGGGTTTAATACACCTTTTCTTAAGGTTTTTATCGAAATAGTTCTTTAATATTTATAGCTACTTCTAATTAAATAAGTAGATTAAAAAGAACTTTAATATTACTTTATCTTTTAATTTAATTTTATAATTTTATAATTAGTGTTTTAATAATCCGGTTTTTAATTCGTTTTAGAAAATCTTTTTATACTATTATAAATATTCTATAAAGATATTCTATTATTTCTTTATATTTTATTCCTTTATTACGGTTAGTTTTAATGTCTTATATTAGTTTATATAGTAGTTTTTATTAATTGTATTATTAGAATATTTTTATATTGCTTTAATTAATATTATACCTTCTATTTCTTAGGTATTAATCCGGTTTAAAATATCTCGTTATTTTTTTAAGGTATACTTTAAGTCTATTTATATCTTTTATAAATGTCTCTATTAATATAACTCTTTTTAAGCCTCCTCGAGGTTTCTAGGCATCTTATATTAGGTATATCTCTCTTATTAAAGTAGTTAATTGTATTATTTTATTTCGGGGTACTACCTTTTCCTATAAGATTTAATTAGTAATCTAGTTGATTTACGGCTTCTATTTTTTTTAGTTATAATATATTAAAAATTATCTGCTATTCGGCAGTATCTGTAATATTAAATTATATTTATATAGTTCGGCTAATAATAATAATTTAAAGATAATTAGTTTTATATTATATTATACCGTTGTTATAATTTAATATTAATCTGTCTATAATTTATAGATAATAAGGGTGTTCCTTTTTTTTCTATAATATTTTAAAGTTATTAACTATTATTAAGCTAATAAAGTTTCCTTATATTTTATTATTAATAAATACTTTAATATTATACCCGTTTTACTTAATACTTATACTATAATATTAGTCTTTTATAGCGATAGTATTGCTTATTTTAACTGTTATTTATAAGAATCTTTGTTTTAATTATTCTTTCATAGCTTATAAATCGGCTTTTTATATTCGATCCTTTCGTATTTCTTTTTAATAGCTCCTTTTTATTTATTACTATCCGAGCTATTCTTAGTCCTTTACCTATTACTATATTAAATCTGAAATATTTCCGCGCTTATAATTTTTTATAAATCGTATTAGTCGTTTTTTAATTATTAAATATCTATAGCTTTTATATCTTCCTCTTTGTTTAAGACATTATTATAAGGTTATATCGTTATTTTAATTATATTAAAGGAATCGTAATCGTCGTCGATTTCCTTTTAAAATCTGTCTAGTTCTAACTATTTCTATACCTACTTAAAAGGGTCTTCTTTATTACCGAAGGGTCATTCCTCTTCGAATATTTACTCTTATATATCGTAGAAATCTTAAAATATATGTATTATATTAAGTCTTTTAAATAAGTCTTATTCCTAATCAAGTAATCCCTTTATTAATAATAAGTCCTAATTAATTTAAAATAATTCCTTTAACTTAAGTTCTTTTAGTTTTAGTATTTAATATTATTACTATATTATCCTAGCTCTTTTATAAGCTTTAAATAAAGGGCGTTCCTTTTTCTTAGTTTAGTTAATTATTTTAATTTAATGTTATTCTTATACTTTAATAACTATATATATCTTATATTATAATATTAAGTAGTCGATTGCTTTAATTCCCGGTTTATAATTATTAGGATTTTTTATAAAGGTATCTTTATCGAATATTATATATCGTTATATTTTATTTAATTTAAGGCTTTAATTATATTTAACTTTTTCAATATTTATTGCCTTTTTTTAATATCTTCTTATATTTTAATAAAATAAAGCTAATTATTATATTCTAAGTCGCTATATTCGTCTTTTATTATATTATCGCTATAATATTTATAGTTATAGTTGTTATATAAGACTAGTAAATAATAATTTTATTTGTTAATTATTACGACTTTTATTTATATATTTACGATAATAACTCCTTCTTTTTTTTAAACCTTTATAATAATATTTACGGTCTTAATCGGGGTATTAATTATAAACCTAGCCTACTTAGCTAATAATATAAGTCTTGTTTATAGTCTGTTTTATTACTTTTTAAGCTTATAGTATTTTTTAGTTATATACCTAAGGGTTTTATAGTTAAAATACTTAGGTTTATTATTTTATTATACCGCGTTTAAATTTATTAAACCGGTATAATATCTATAATTTATAGATTAATATTTTCGCTTTTGCCGAGTATTAGTTTAATACTTATTATAATAGCGAGGTTTTGATTATTAATAAAGTTGTCTTCCGAAAGGTTTCGTCTATTTTCTTTATTGACTTTTAGTTTTTTTTAGGCGTTATTTATAAATATAGTTATCGATTTTAATTGCCTTAATAATAAATTCGTTAAGTTTTTCTAAGTATTTATCTTTATTAAATTCGTCTTTTATATCGTCCCTAAGCTTTATATAAAAGGCTACTATTAAAGTATTATTATCGTTTTATCCCGTTTTAGCTATAATTTATTAAAACTCTATTATATATTTAAGGCTAATCCTCGTTATTTAAATTAAACAAGGTAATACTTAGTTGTCTTTTTTTATTAAAGTTATTAAAAGTCTCTTTAAACTTTTAAATAAAATAGTCGAAGCTTTTAAAAATAATAATTACCTCGTTGTCCCGATCCTCTTTATTAAGGTCCTCGTTTTTAAAATATTTTAATTAATCTCGTAATATGAATTTAAATTATTTTATAATAAATCTTCCGAAATATCCTGCTATATACCGAACTTTAACTTCTTTTATATTAATAAAAGAGTTATAAATTAGTTTAATATCAACTTAAATAATAAAGGTTTAAATTATTATATTATTGTCTTTTTTATTGAAAGTTAATATTTTAATTATATTAAAGCGAGGTTGGTTTATTTTAATATTATTTTTTAAAAATATAATAAACTAGGCCTTTAATTATTAGATATATTTCTTTAGATTAATAATAATTTATTTAACTATTATATTAGTTATAAGTTAAAGGGTTATTATTAAATAATAATTATTTAAAGATAAAGTCTTTTATTTTAAATTCCGGGTTAAGTCTCGAAATAAGTCGTTAATATATTATAAACTAGCTTTCCTTAATAAAAATAGGCTTAAAAGTCTATAGGGTTTCCTTTAAAGATATTTAAAATAAAGTTATAATATATAATAAAAAATAAAAGTAGGTAATTATTAAAATAATTAGTATAATATAATTAATAATTAAAGAGCGGATTTATTTAATTAGATATATTAAAGTATTTTTTTTATTTAAATATTAAGAAATCCTCTTTTTTAATCTTTATTTCGTTTTTCGAGACTCTTGAGACTTTAGTTTTATCCCCCGAGATTCTCAAGACTTTAGTTTCGTCTCCTAAAACTCTCGAGACTTTCGCTTATTATAAAACTTTTAGTTTATATTTACTCTTCTACGTACCTGCCCTATCCCTGTCATTTACGGGGTAGCCCGGTTTAGCTAATTACTTTTTCTTAGGGCGGCCGTTTATATAACTTAGGAAATTCGCTTTAGTTGGTTCGTAATAACCGGCCGAATAATACTAGTATCTAGCTTTTAAGCTAGTTTAAATCTAAATATTTTCTATAAAATACTACTATATTTTTATTTCCTTAGCTATTACCGGCGCC
>WXYE02200870.1:0-17726 GCA_011319275.2 Echinosphaeria canescens | reverse complement strand
AACTCGAACGATCCGACACCGGAATGGCAGGCGAAGGCTGGCAGGCGGGTGCAAAGGATCGCCGCCGGCAAAGGCGAAGTGGCGCCACGCAAGGCCTTCAAGTTCCGCAGCGTCATCGAACAGTATGCCAACAAGCTGATGCTAACGCGGCGTTCCGCGCTCGAGCGGTTCATCCAGGACAGCATCTACGTCCAGCTCATTCGGACAGCCAACCTCGAGCCGAGCGGTAGTGGGGGAGACGGCAGCCGGATAGGTGGGCTCGGCGACGTTGACGAATACGCCCGTCTCGGCTTCGACCGATATGCCTGGATTTATCGCCACCTCGGTGACGAGGCCCGCGAAGTCGCTCGCGCTCTCGTCACTCACGAGGAAAAGCGTCAGGACGGCACGCCGTTTTCGCTCGAGGAGTTCGGCAAACGTCTTTGCCCGGATATCGTCCACACCCACCGGTTATGGGGAGCCGCATTCGGCGCGCTGAAAGTTCTCGCCGGACAATTGATGCGGCTCTACGAGCTTAGTCCGCAGGCGTATTCCCCCGTCACCGAGCATGAACGAAAATACGCCGTCGAGCTGGAGCGAGAGCGATGACCGAGGACAGCGCCGCGAGCCGAACACTCAGACTGGTGATTGCGATCGCGCTTGTCATCGTGGTCGTCGCGGCGCTCGTTTACACCCTTGATCTCATCTCGCCGGAGCCTATGCCGTGATATGACTGTCTTTAACTCGTAAAGGCGGGACGGAACGAAAGTGTCCCAAAAGGCTTAGCATAAAGTCGAAGCGGAGGTGGCACTATGGATACCAATACTCTTCTGATCATCGTGCTCATTGTTGTTCTGGTTGGTGGTGGCGGGTTCATCGGCAGAGGGCGTTGGTGGTGAGACTGTAGTCCGCGCTCCGGAAAGCTTTTGAGATCCCGTCTCGAAAGCTCGGTGGCGTCGGATTCGGGGACGTGCCGCGGGGGCGACCAAACGAACTGGCTCATGGATGTATTCAAAAAATATGCCTCGCGTCTGAAGGCTGACGATCGGCGATTCAGCGCCTCATCAGATAGGCATACCGTCGGCGACCTCGATATGCCCGATCGCGTCGTAATGGCGATTCAGAAGCCTCATGACAAAAAGAACGAGGACATCGTGTATGGTGAGGGACCGCTGTCGAAAAGGATGGGCAGATCGTAGTGGCTGAGCGTCAACGAACGCTTTGCCCCTTTGCCTGCCGGAGAAGCGGTAACTCTTTCCTCCGCAACACTTCCATTTTGGCGGTGATCTGATCCGGAACCAACAAGGTCCGTTTCGAAAATAACGGTGAGCTTTGATCCCACTTTCCGTTGAAATACCGAGAACCATTGATCTTCTTTCACTCTGACCTCCTGTACTTGAACCTCTAACACTCTTGTCAGCGTCGCGTTCCGCGCCCTCAGCGCAGTGGCTCGCTGGAGAAATGTCAAGCTTCGAAGCAGGGGCCTACGAGCCTTCGTTATCCCCAGGCAAGATGGAACTGATGGGGTCGATCCGTGCGTTGCCACAAGAGGTGAGGGCAAGTGCGATAATTATCGCTCGTCACGTCGCAAAAGACATAGGAGGTGTGGGCGATGAACAGACGCCTGGTGATCAACTTTGAATATACCGTGTCGACGCGAAAAGCTTTTGAACAGTCGTTGATCTCTCGCGAGCCTATCCAAGCGCAATCCGGGACAGAAGCGCTAAAACTCTTGGAGGCGCAGAGGTGGGTGATTGACGAACTCGAATTTGTTCGGGATCCCACCTCTCACCTTTTTACAGAGATCCGCGCGACAATGCACGCTGTCGAAACGGATCGAGTGCTTTTCACGAAAACAGGGTGTTACCGCGAGCAGGGAGAGACGTGCAGTGGGTCGGTAGCCTTCTTTGTCCCCTGGGACAATGCGCAATTTAGCGATCGCATAAGGGCACTCGAGATGGCCTACAAAATCGTATTCTGCGACGAAACTGCGGTACGTCGTGAAGCCAATGGCTGGAAATTCGATTTGGATCGAATTGGAGAGCTTTCCGGCGAGACCGAAGCGGAAAAGTTTATCAGTGCTATTAATCTCGCCTCGCTCAGCGCCATGCGATTTGATTTAGTGGTGCATTGAAGCCCTGCAAACAAAACCCCTCAGAGGAGCGCTCTGGGGGGGCTGATTCCATCGGGCAATGCGCCTAGGAGATTGTGAAAACGAACGGCTGATCTTCCTCAGGTTTCGCAAATGTCACGCGCGCATAATTCTCTAGCGTTCAATTCGTCGTCGTTAACTGTTTAGCAACTACGTCAGCTCACTGCTCAAAAAGGCAGGGGGCATAGATGATTCTGAAACCAACTGGCGTTATCTGCGCCATCTTACTTTCCGGCATGACAAGCGCAGCTCTCTCAGCTGATCTTCCGCCGCTTCCCCAAGATCTCACCTCTTACAAAAGCTGGTCAAGCTTTTCGGTGGGCATCGGTGGCGGGCTCGGTTCTATGACCACGAAGCTCGAAGCGACTCCAGGACCCGGCGCGGACGATGATGCGGCCGGCACCAATTTAGGTGTCGATGGCTTGGGGACGGATGGCGGCTTCGTTTCGGTATCCGGCGGGGCCGACTATCAACTCTCGAAGAGCGTCGTGGTGGGTGTCTTTGTGGACGGTGACTTTACGAATATGAGTAGCGATCTCCACGTCATTAATCCGGAAAACCCGCTCGACCTCCGCGGGTCTGTGGGCATCAACGACAAGGTTTCGGTCGGAGCGCGCCTCGGCTATCTGTTTTGGCCGACATCGCTTTGGTACGTTTCCGCCGGCTATACCCGTGTAGACTTCGATGATGCCAAAGTTTCTATCCAGTCCAGCGATACGAACGTCGATTCTGCTATTGACGTCCCGGCTTTATCCGGCGGATTTGTGGGAATTGGCTCGGAGACATTGATAACCGACAACGTCTCTCTCAAAGCAGAGTTTCGCTACATCGATTTTGGCAGCGGTAAACTCGGTCTGCCCACGGTTGATGGCACCAACTTAAACGACTTCGTCGATGCGCGCCTTTCTCCCAGCATGCAGGAAGGACGCTTGAGTATCAACTATCGAATAAATTGAAGGTCATGGACTGTCGAATCCGCGATCCTCAATTGCCTTCTCGAAGAAGCTGAAAAGATCTAGGCCTCCCGTCAACTCCCGAGCTGCGTTTTCCAGGTCTGCGCCGGTATAACCAAGCGCTGCCCCATCTCGCGCAGCTTCCTTGATGAGATTCTCGATAAAGCTATGTTTCCGATCCGCCTGGGGACGGAGATCGCTGTCGCGCACAAACTCCTCGAGGAATGATTTTGCGGTCATAGCGCTACCCGTCGATAAATACAGCGAGCTGTTTTCAATCACCATTTCAGATGGAAACACCCCGGCGGGGACCGGGGTGTTTAGGTAGGACGCTTATGTGCCAACCCGGCTCGGGAGAGGCCGGAGTGTCGAACCGTGGACCGGGGGAGTGACGGCTTCGACAATGGCACAACGGAGCAATTCCCAAAGCGTTCCATCGTGAACTGAGAAAATTCGGTGCGGCGGAGTCATGCGCTCCTGGCGCGCTGTTCCCATCGATACGCGCTTCATCGCTAAATCTTACGGCGCGGGAGAGATTGCGGTACTCGCGCCTATCTCATCGGACTTGAGGAGGCCTGACGTCAGAAGGTCTGGCGAGGGTGACGAAGCGCATTGTAAAAACATGAATCCACACGTCATCGTGCATACTGCTCTCCCTCTCAATATAAGTTGCCCGAGAGATAGCGCTTCGCAATTCCAGCCGCTTAGCGACGAACCGGCTAGCTTCGTGATGGGCCATCGGCTCGCCGAAATAGCGACGCTCGATATCGCAAAAAACGATTTCTTCGCCGAATTCCATAGCTTCTAGACGATCCTGAGAGTGAACCTCGACCCAGGGAACGAAAAACGCAAACCGACGGTGCCGAGACTTTCCATGCATGGTGAAGGTGATCGACCAGCGTGGGTTTCTCGCTTTCGCCTCGCTGCGCTGCGCCGGTTCGCTGGATCGGTAACTATCTTTGGGCGTGGTTGATGTTCCGTACCTGTTCGCGTTGTCGGCGACTGCAGCGGTCCGCATATTGTGTGCAGGGTTATTCACACCCCAAATTGTACCGTTCTCTCTGTGAGTATTGCGTATGGCCAAGCGGGCCCGAAGTTACTGGAAGGGGCATCTGCGCCTTTCCCTCGTGTCGATTCCTGTCGAGGTATATTCGGCGGTCGAGTCCCAGGGCGAAATCTCCTTCAATCAGATCCACAAACCATCCGGTTGCCGCGTGAACATGCAGCGCATCGTGCAGGGCATTGGTCCGATTGAAAGCAAGGACATCGTCAAAGGCTATGAGGTCGAGCCCGACACGTACGTCCTTTTCGATCAGGCGGAAATCGACGCCGTGAAGCTCGAAAGCGAGAGCACGATCGACCTCGTCCAATTCGTCGACGCAAAAGAGATCGACTACCGCTACTTTGAGCGGCCGTACTTCATCACGCCGAAGGATGATCTCGCCGGCGAGGGCTTCGTCGTCATCCGGGACACGCTCCGCAAGATGAACCGCGTCGGCCTAGGCCAGGTGACGATCGCCGGCCGCGAATGGCTTGTCGCGGTTGCTCCGCTCGAAGACGGCTTGGTGATGGAGATGCTTCGCTATCCCGAAGAGCTTCGAAAGCCGGAAGATTTCTTTGACGAGGTGCCGACCGCCAAGCCGCAGAAAGAGATGCTGGATCTTGCCGCGCAGCTCATCGACCAGAGGACCGCGCCGTTTAAACCCGACGTCTTCAAGAACCATTACCAGGACACGCTGCGCGAGCTGGTCGAGTCGAAGCGCAAAGGCAAGAAGTTCATCTCGACTCCGGAAGCGACCCGGACAAGCGGCAACGTCGTCGACCTGATGGAGGCGCTGCGTAAGAGCGTCGCGAGCAAAGCCAAGCCGAAAGCAAAATCAAAAAAATCCGCCTAGGAGGGGCCATGCATCTTACATTCGAAGAGTTAAGCCTACGGTTTGGCGGGGCCGGCTATGGCTCCTTCACCGGCGAAGCGGAACTGGACGACTATGGGCAGGCCGTCGGGATCGAGGTCGAAGGCATGGCGGGCGGCACAGAAAACTTGAAACTCGACATCGCCGAATTGCTCCGGGAACGCGTTGCTCTGCGTAGAAAACACGGTTCTGGTTTTCTGGAAAATGAGGGCCAGGACGCCCGCGATCATGTCAAGAAATGGGTTCTGTTTCACGCACTGTCGGAAAGCCTCCAGATCAGGTTCAAGGAAGAGATCGACGATTTTCTTCTCGATCAGTGGTCGGGAGCGCCATCGTGGGGCGCGGCCTAAACCGTCGGCTTCTTTCGCAGTAGCTCGAACCGATCGCGGTTCGCGATTCGCCATGCGAGCGTTTTCACCTTGCCCCAGTCGTTGACACGATGCCTCCAAGGCCGGTTTTCTCGCCGGCGGCGAGGAGCGCGGTTGGATCTTCGAATTCGCCGGAGCACTGCAGCCGATCGTTGCCGGTTATTCCAATCAATTCGGCGAGCAGCGCCTTGCGGCGCATCAGCGGCAGCGGCATCACGCGCACGCCGTTAAGCTGCAAAAGATCGAAGCACCAAAGGCAGAGCGCTCCGCAATCGCCCAACTCGATCAGCGAGTGAAAGCACGGGGATCCGCTCGGGCCGCATGAGACGATCTCGCAGTCGACAATCGCCGACTCGGCGCGGATCGTTTCTAGGATCGGCTTCAATGACCGAAATCGTTTGGTTGAGATCAGCACCTTTGCGGCTGAAGAGAGCCACCGCGCCGGTTATCGACATGGATCTGGCCGCGGAAACCGTCGAGCTTCGCCTCGTGCAGCCATTCTGGTCCGGCTGGCGGCTCCCGAACCGGACTAGGCAACATTGGAGGGATGAAAGCGTTTTTACTCTGTATACTTCGTAACTGCGTTCGTCACACAAAACGGAGTTAATCTCCATGGCGAATGATAGAATGAAACCTCTCGCTGAGCGCCCGCGTGTGAACATACACGAACCCGCTGAGCGAAAAGATTGGGCAGATAGGTTCGGTGTGACCACTGCTGAGCTTCTCGAGGCGGTCGAATGCGCGGGCGATAAAGCGTCCGACGTGGGCGCTTTTCTAAAGCGCAAAAAATTTACAAAATGAAGCTTTTTACGGTCATTGCACCTCTGCCAGCTTCACGAGTATGGTTTTTATCGATCGCTTGTATAGCTATTTTTAGCTGCTCCAAGGCATGCTTTCCGGCTTCGGCCCTCTAGGGTGTTGCGGCTGAAGAGGGCGACAGATCCGTCATCGATATGGATCTGACCGCGAAAGCCGTCGAGCTTGGCTTCGTGTAGGCACTCGGGCCCGGACAGGCCGGGCGGGAAGCATGGGTATAATAAATGGACGGTCGCGCAGCACGCAAACTCACTAATCGCTGCCATTGAATAAGTGAAGCGCCCCGGCGAGGAGTAAACTCCCGAGGCGCTTCGGCAGTGCTCCCCTCGGCCCGAAAGCTGAGATCAATTGGAGAACTGGCGCGATCGGAATGAGTTGCTCGCCAGCGATCCATTTCCAATCACTTAACATTGCAAAAGGAAACACCCCGGCGGGGGAACCGGGATGTTTGGTGGGACGCTTATGTGCCAATCCGGCTCGGGGGAGAGGCCGGAACGTCGAGCCGCGACCGGGGAGTGAACGGCTTCGACAGTCGTGAAACGGAGCAATTTGGAAACGGTTCCGCCGTGAACTGGGGAAAAGTTTCGCCCGGCGGAGGGCTTCGCGGGGCGAAAGCCGACCTCGCTTCGAGGCATCAGCTTCAATTCTCACGGGCGCAAGTGCACTGGCCGTCATCAATCGCTATCGGGAACACTCGTTTCGATTACCGATGCCGCCGCTTGCGCATCAGCTCAAAACCGCTGTCGATTTCGATCATACACCGGGCATCGCTTGATCCCTGCTTCCGGTCATGCTTTGCTTTCGCATCCTTGAGCGGGGGCACCGTTCTCACGTTCCACGACGATCCATTCAGCGGTAGCGGAAAAGTTATTGAGCTCGCCGGCGACGAGCGCGACGATGATAACAGCCGCGGTCTTACCGACGACGCCGGACCCAACGATGCGAGCCCCAGCGAACACGCCGGCAGAGAGAGCGCCGACGCGCAGATCTGTACTTTCTTGCAGCTTATCGCGCGGAGGAGCGGGCGGTTTGTCACCGCGCGCGGAGCGATGAATAGCTGCCCGGTGGCATTCGACCTGTCGCAATGCGATCCGGCCAGGAAACAGTCGCAGGTGCGCTTCCTTTGGCCGAGGTATCCACGGCGGAAAGTGTTGCTTCGAATTCACCAGCCGGCATCGGCTTTCCAAAGAGATAACCCTGGGCCTCAGTACAGCCGTTGCTTTTAAGAAACTCGAGCTGATTGTCTGTCTCGACCCCTTCGGCGATGACATCCATCCCGAAGCTCTGGCCGAGATAAAGAACGGCCTTCACGACTGCCGCGTCTTCCGGATTGGTGTCCACGTCGCGCACAAAAGAGCGGTCGATCTTTAGTCGCGAGACCGGATAACGCTTGAGAAGGCTGAGCGACGCATACCCTGTGCCGTAATCATCGAACGCCAGGCCGACGCCGAGGGATCGTAAATTATGCATGAGCCTCAACGAAGCCGAGTCACTTCGCAAAAAACTATTTTCGACGAGTTCGAGTTCAAGCGCCTCCGGTGGCAGTCCCGTCTCCTTTAGGATGTCTTTTATCGTAGTCAGTAACGTCCCTGAACGCAGCTGTGCCTCAAAGAGATTAACGCCGATTCTAAAGGACGGATTAATCTGGCGCCAAGCCGCTGCCTGCAGGCACGCGGTACGAAGGATCCAATCGCCTACAGCCCCCGCCGACGGTTTGCGACTGAGCACGTCGATAAACGACGCTGGAGACAGACGTCCTCGCTCCGGGTGATTCCAACGTAACAACGCCTCGGCGCCGGCGACCTTACGATCTCCCGTCGAAACTTGCGGCTGATAAAAAAGCTCAAATTCCTTTTGCTCGAAAGCTTTTCGCAATTCCAGTTCGAATGCGCGCCTCGCTACCGCGACCTCTTTAAGGGCGGGGGTAAAAATCTCGTATCGCCCTTTGCCTTCCGCCTTCGCACGATACAATGCGAGATCGGCGGCACCGAGGAGATCCTCGGATAGCGCCCCATGTTGAGGAGCGAGGGCAATGCCGATCGTTGCCCCCACTTCCATTTTGCGGCCATTCACCTCGTATGGCTCTGATATCACTGAAAGCAATCGCGTAGCCACGACGTCAGCCTGGCGCTCGCCAGCACCGGGCACCAGGGCGACAAATTCATCGCCCCCGAGCCGAGCGACCATGATCGCAGTGTCGCAAGCAATCTTCAGCCGGCTTGCGACCTCCTTCAGAACGGCATCGCCGGCCGAATGGCCGAAGGTGTCATTGATATCCTTGAATCCGTCAAGATCGACCAGGATAACTGTTACAGGCTGACTTGCAACCAACGTCTCTGCCAAACAGGCGCGCCATACGCTGCGATTAGGCAAATCGGTCAACGGATCGAGGGAGGCCAAACGAAAAAGCCGCTCCTCATTCCGACGCCGTTCGCTGACGTCGCGTGCAATAAGGCCGACGCTGGTCGCGTTTCCTTCCTGCCACGTGGATAAGGAAAACTCAGCCGGAAATTCACTCCCGTCCTTGCGAAGACCGGTAAGCTGAACGGTGCGATCGGCAAGCTGCAATTTTTCTCCGTGTTGCAACCGATTAAGCTCCGCCTCGTAGATTGGACGCCCCGCGTCGGGAACAATTATAGCGATTGATTGGTCGGAGACCTCGGATGCGCTATGACCGAATAAGCGTTCCGCAGATCTGTTCCAGAAGGTAATTTCACCTCCCGAGTTCGAACAGATAATCGCATCAGGCGATGTTGCCGCTATATTTTCGAAGCGAGCCTGGCTGATCGTCTTCACGTAGTCGAGACGGCGAAGCTCCATTCGATCCATCACCATCGCGGCGAGGTCCGTGAGATTTTGGCGATCCCTTTGGGAGAACGATGGTCGCGGCTTTGTATCTATCAGACATAGGGTTCCGATAATCTCGCCGGTCGAAGTTGCAAGAGGCTTTCCCGCATAAAACCGGATGAACGGTGGACCGAGAACCAGGGGATTGGACGAGAACCGCGGATCCATTGTGGCATCGCGAACGACGAGGATTTCATCGCGGAGGATGGCATGCGCGCAGAAAGACACCTCCCGGCTTGTTTCGCACACGTCCAATCCAACTTTCGCCTTGAAAAATTGTCGATCCCCCGCAAGCAGGGAAACCAAAACGATGGGGACATTAAAAAGTCGGGAAGCCAATGCTGCAAAGCGATCAAAATCCTCTTCCGGCGGCGTATCCATGAGCCGATATTCGGCTAGGGCTGCCAAGCGCTTCAGTTCATTCGCGGGGATCGGATAGGGCGTTCGCAATTCGCACCTTCAACGAAAAAAATTTGTGATTGCACACGCCGCCAACTTAGCAACCGGGGGTTAAGACAATGCCAAACCGGCGCTTGGGTTTTTCCGTACTTCGGGAAGAATGCCAGGGCGGACCGCCGCTCTGTCGCTAACTTCGTCTTCCGAAGCCGGAAGGCTTTTTCGGCGCGGGGCCGTTGCCGCCGACGAACTTCACCCCGACCTTATTGTTGGCGGTCCATGCAACGATGGCGCGCCGTTTGGTGCCATCGAATACGTCGATTAAATCGAATTCCCTCGGAAGCCATTCGCCATTGGGAAGTACTAATAATGCGCCGCCGGAGGACAGGTCGGCGATGCGGCACGACATCGGTTGGCGACTTCCGAATTCCACGCGCCCCGGACGGCTGACGCGCGATCTCTCTAACCTCCGCATCCGCTGACCTGTCGTTTTCAAATGGCCCTTTGAGTGAGGGTTTGGTGGGAGTGTCGATACCGCTACTGCCCCTGCAGTAACGCGCGATCGGCTCCAAGGGTCCGGAGGCGCGGCGAATTCTGGCCACTACGTTAATCGCCTCTTCCTCGTTGTTACAGATGGCGGAATGCTGGGACGCAGCCCTTCGGCTGCGCGAGCTGGTCGATCGAGACACTCCGAGAATTTTAATGCGTTAGAAATCGAAGCCAGCGGTTTTCAGAATGCCGCAAGCTTCGTCCAAGCCTCATCCAATAAAGTACGACAAATGTAATCTAGTTCTTATCAATCTGTTGATGAGCGGGTATTGCGTTAAATCAAGTATAGCGGCGTGCCGCGGGGAATTTATATTGTAGACTGAATTCCACCTCGATGGAGCCGATCATGCCGGCCCGAAATTCCGCAAATACTGATGTCACGAGCGTCGTTGAAACGGTCTTTCTCGAGGTTCTCCAGGCGCTCGCAGAAAGTACCAAGTGGCGACACCCACATCCGCAGTTCGGCGGACCGTTAGTGAGGCGGTGATATCGCTCGAAGCTGCAGGGCAGGCGGACCAGGACGCACTTTTCCGATACGCTTTTTACAAAGGTACTATTTTTAATCCTATTGCGGGTGGCCCGGGAGAGATCATCTCTCATTGCAATCCAGTCATGCCCGTCGGTTGGTAACGCCGTCGGAGGCATTGAGTTTGTTCCCAGAGTGATCTCCTGCCCTTGGAACTCCGCAAGTCGCAAATGGTAATTTCGGGCAGACCGAGGTGGCCATGTACGATTACCCGGTACCGAACGATCATTTTTTGTCGCCCCTGGAATTCAGTTGGGAGCGCTGACCGACTGGTCGCCCTTGAACTCGCGGCCGAGATCAGCTTCTTTGACGACACGGGCGTCGTCAGGGCAGGGGAGGAACTGTGCCGAGATCCTCGCTGTTCGCATCAGCGTTCCGGCGAGGCCGACGAATTTCTGGCAGCGGTGAGGGGTGCGTCCCGTTCTGACCTGCAACCTTTTTCGCCTCAAAAAAAATAACTACGCCCGCTGGTTTCGTGTTTACTGGCCCAAGTCGGTTGGGGGTTGCAGTTCGATGCGTCAGTATTTTGTGTTGAACTTCAAATACACCTCTGAGCTGGAGGCGGCCTTAAGAAGCTCTCTATCTTCGAAGACGCCGATAGAGGCCCGCTTCGAGACGACCGGAAACTTTGCGTTTCTTGCCGGCCGTCTGTGGGTTGTCGAAGAAATGGATCGCCATGTCGAAACGCACACGCGCAGGGAGTGGCTGCGAGTAAAAATCCGCTCCGATATCACTCCGACGCCGTCAGGCAAACCTCGCGCCTGGATCGCCTCGGCTCGAGGCGATTACAGCATTGAGTTCTTCGTGCCCTGGCAGGACGCTGATCCGGGCGATCGCATGGCCGCATTGGAGTTCGCTTCAGAAATCCTTTTTTGCGACAAGTCTGCTGTTCGACGTTCTGTCGACGGCTGGAAATTTGACCTGCGCCGGATGACGGTCATCGGCGGCACGGAGGCCCAAAAATTCATGATTCAACTCGAGCGCACCTCCGCCGAAGCATTGCGACATCTGTCCGATTTGAACTTAAATAGTGATATATGATGATCCGCGAAGCTTCGGCCGTCGCGACGTTCTAATTGGATAATTTAAGCATACATGCGGACGTTTTTTCCGACCTCTCCATCTTTCGATGGGCTGAAATTTCGGCTTCTATCACAAGCTTTTCGTCCTTAGACAACTTTGGCGCGGATATGCGCTAAACGCCCTGAAAATTACTCTACGTTAATCAAGTTGAGCAATGCTGCGCCGCGGAAATGGAGGCGCCGATGCGATCTGACAGCAAATATCCTGTCCTAGTGGGTCTTATGCTGGGCATCAGCGCGAGCCTGGGAATAACTTTGGCGGCTCGCGCGAATGTGTGGCAATCGCTTTACGGCAATCCGGGCATATCCTTCCTCGCGTTCGCGCTGGTCGCCATTCCCGCCGCGCTTTATGCCCTGATGCGATATGAAGAGCGGTCTGGCCCACGCGCCTACGCTGTTGCCCGCTTGTCGCCTGAGGTTTCGGATCAGCGCGCGGAAATCGAGAAGCAATTCAGTCAATTCCTTTCTCTCATCAGCGAGCAGCTCAAAAATTCGGAGCGGCACGCCTCGGCGCTGGGCATTTTAAACGGACGCCTCGATTCCGTCGCCTCCGAGGCTGAAGTGCGAGCGATCATCCAAAAGCTGATCGCCTCGAACGAAGCCTATCAGCGTGAAACCACAGACTTGGAGCGGCGCCTCGAGAAAGCTCAGGCGCAAGCCAATGAACAAAAGCAACGTGCGAACGCCGCCGAGCGCCTTGCGTCGATCGATCCCCTCACGAATGTCGCGAACCGCCGCAAGTTCGATCAAGAACTCGAGAAGCAGGCCGGGCTCAGCCATCGCGAGGAGACGCCCCTGTGTCTGATCATGGCCGACATCGACCACTTCAAGTCTGTCAACGATCAGTTTGGTCATCGCGCCGGCGATGCCGCCCTCAGGCAATTTGCGGATCTTCTGAAGGAAATGGTCCGAGCGACAGATCTGACAGCTCGCTATGGAGGCGAAGAGTTCGCCATTATTTTGCCGAGGGCACCGCTGGGCAACGCCTACGAAATTGCCGAACGCATGCGCGATGCCGTGGCCGCACATCCGTGGACCGATCCGAAGGGTAATAGGATCACCCTCACATCGTCGTTCGGCGTCGCGGAGATTCGCGATGGCGAGACAGCCGCGGATCTCATAACCCGCGCCGATCAAATGCTGTACGAAGCAAAAAAGCGCGGTCGCAACCGAACCATGCGTTGGGGAACGACCGCCATGGAAACAGCCGGCTTGTCCTTGAAGACGTCGACCACACTCAATTGATTTATGCGGTCCCGCCGTCCGACCACGTCCGGATAGCGCGGCTATGCTCACCGTTTCCGACGGCTTTACGTCCTTTCGGATAGTTTTGCATTGGTGAGAGCACTGAGCGCATCGCAATATATTCGAGGGTATGCAGCATTTTGGCTTCGATCGTTCCCTCGATCTGTCCAAACGTCGGATAGCCAAAATCGATCAAATCGTCGTCGAGAGGTTCATCAATGGGCATGTCAGTGGTCCGGGTGAGAGGATTTCGCCCGCCTATGGGTCGCCTAACGAGAACCATCACGGAATAGCACCGCCTCGGCGGCCGCTGGCTCGGGCGAATTTGAAGACCCCAATGCGCTACTCGAGCCCCGGTCCTCTCGCAAGCGCGCCGTTGCGGCTGAATAGGGCGACTTCGCCATCATCGACGTGAATCTGGCCACGAAAACCGTCGAGCTTGGCTTCGTGAAGCCACTCGGGTCCGATGGGACGACCTTGGCGGGCGTCGGCAGCATTGGGGGGTGAAAGGTATTTTACGCAGCACGGTGACTATGTATGGTCGGCTCCGGCCAGGCACAAGCCAAAATGGAGATGCTCATGGGAGACGATTTACACAATAGAGGGCCACAAGATCGCAGCCGTATCAATGTTCACGAGGCCTGGGAAGTCGAGTGGTGGAGCAATAAATTCGGCGTCAACAAAGCCCAGTTGATCGCGGCTGTAAACGCGGTCGGTGTGTCCGCGATTGCGGTCGAGCAACACCTTCGGCGGCGATAAAAAAGCCCCCGCCGTTTCCGACGAGGGCTGATGCATCGCGTTACGCCTTGAGGGCGATCCGCAGTTGCTTTCCTTCGCGGGTCACCGTCAGTTGGTTTTCTATTTCCTGCCAGCGCTTCGAGGCCTCGCCCTTGGAAACCTTCATCAGGTCGGCGAGCTCTTGGTTGCTAGAAACCGATCCGCCGTTCGACTTGAGGGCGGAAACCACAGGGTGTTGCCGGAAACTGATGACGTTTTCCGGAAACTGAGTGGGTTTCTTGCGCTTGCCGGGCTTTGGCGGCGTCGGATCCGGAAACTCATCGGAAACCATTGCCTTTAGTTTCGAAGCTTCGAACACGGAAACCGGATCGAAATCGGTTCCGATTTCCGACGTGGCAGATGAACGAACTATTTCCTGTTTGGAAATAGTTGCGTGCGCCCCGAACGCGATCAGCGTTCCCGCCAACCCGTTCGCGCCGACCGACAGAAGTCCCGCCATGATCAGATCGAGCGCCCATGCGGGAAGTCCGATCCGATCAGCAAGCGGTGTGGCGGAAGCAGGGAGAGGATTAGCTTCGACTTCAGCCTTGGCGGCTTCGATCTCGGCCTTGTGAATCTGCTCGGCTTCTGCGAGTGCCGCGATGACTTCGGCCTGCGCCTTGTCGGCATCAGCCTTGAGAGCGTTGCAGATGGTCTTGCACCGGCCGCCTTCGCGAAGTTCCTTGTCGTAGGCAGCGTCGCTCGAGGCCTTCGCCTGTTTTGCGAGAGCAACGCGTGCCGTCGTGGGAATCTGAACGACGGACAGATCGTGAAGTTTTGTCACGACATGATCGTGCTTTGCTTTCGCATCCTTGAGCGGGGCAGCGCCGTTCTCACGTTCGACGACGATCCGTTCGGCGGTAGCGGAGAAGTTATAGAGCTCGCCGGCAACGAGAGCGACGATGATAACAGCCGCAATCCTGCCGACGATGCCGGACCCAACGACGCGGGCACCAGCGGACACGCCGGCAGAGAGAGCGCCGACGAGCAAAGCATGTGACGTGAACCATCCGCCCGTTTGCAGGACGTTGGCATTGGTGGTGGCAGCAAGGATTGCAACGCCAGCGGCGGTGGCAAGGCCTTCGGCGCTCGAGAGGAATTTGCTCATTGGCCGATGCCCTCCTTGACGGAGGTCTCGATCAAAGCTTGGAGCATGAGCCACAGCCCACACTCGATCACGGGGAGGGAGGTGACAGCAAGTCCGAGAAACGGTAAGATATCCATGTGATAGTTTCCTTCTGGAGAGTTGGGAATTTTCACCAGCCCCGGGACCGTTGACGCGGTTGGCCGGGGCAACTTGTTTTCCTGCATTGGCGCAGGGGATTGGGCTTGAACGACAGAGCATCGATCAAGCACGCACCGCTAAGCCATAGCTTCGCACTCCTTCTTTCAGGTTTTCAATCGGCCTGAAGGTCGTCCCGCTTTCTGCGTCCCGGCTGCTTTATGTCCAGCTTTTTACCGGTCGTACCCCTCGGGGCCTTCACAGCGTCTCAATACCGATAAATATATACACATGTAATTCTTTCCACAAGAGGGTTATGCAGACTATTGACAATATTTTTGTACATATGTAATTAAGGTGACATGAAAGCCACAGTACCAAAGGGCCCCGGGCGGCCAAAGCTATATGACGCGCTTGAGCGAGTGCAGGTTCTGATCCATGCCGAGCAGCACGAAGCTGCAAAAACGGAGGCGGAAAGGCGCGGCGTCTCGATATCTGAGATTTACCGGGAGTGGATCGAGAAGGGTCGCAAACGCAAGTGACGGCAAAACGCATAAGGGCTGAGCCTTGACGAAGCGGACTAAGCGTCTCTGTTGCAACTGCGGAAAGGGCGGGGTGCCGAAGGGCGACCGCCAGTGCGTGACGTGCTGTGTTTGCCTCCCCGTGTGAGCGCGCTTCACGGAGATCAGATCGGCGGTAATCTGTCAAACCTTGAAGGTGAGGGGTTGCGTGATGTCCGATCCTGAGATGTCCGACGAAGATTTAAAGAAGGCCGCGAAAGCGTATTTGGAGCAGCACGAGAAGCTTCTCAAGGGCTTGCGAGACGCTGGCGCTACGGTCGAGGATTTGGCGAGAGCATGGGCCGATATGGACGGTATGCTCGACATATTCGACGCCGGCGCGGCGGGAACGGATAACGAGGACATAGCCCTTTACCATAATGTCTGCCTTGCTGAGACCGAGGAATTGATCAGGCGGGCAACGCGATACGCAAGGAAGCGCAAATGACAGGTGCAGAGAAAACGGTTTTGTCCCTTCTGGAGATCGGTGTGCCGGTGCTGATCATTTACATAGCAGCCGTCTCGCCCCGAAAGCTTTCCGTTTAGGCTTGTGTGAACCAGATTCGCGTAGCTCTCTTGCGCGCCCATTCTCGAAAGGCGAGCGCGCGGATGTATAGCGCCACCAACGGCCTTGGATCGAGATTAACCATTTCGAGATACTGATCGTGGCGAAGCGCATCGGCATTCATGAGATCGATTGCGAGGCGTTCCGTGGATTTCAGCACAGCTTACACACCTTTTTCTGGCGGAGTGTAAGCTGATTCGGCCGGATAGTCCGAGGGCTCAGCCGTAACATGCCGTTAGATCGGGACGAGCCTCACAGGGATGGCACATCATTGCTGTTAGGTTTGGCTTCGGCTGTTGGAACGGTCATAGCCGGTTGGGCGGCCGCTATCACGAACTGTCGAAACCGCCCCGGAGCTTCCGAGAAGCGGTTTTTTAGTCTCTGGCGGCGCTCCCTCAATTGTGAGCGGAACCTCAACTGTTGGTTGCCCCTCAAAAAATTTATCATCGGATGCTTTGATTCGCTCGGCCGCCCGCCCGAAGACGAACCAAGCAGCTCAAATCACGATTCCGAAAGCCGCCGTAGATAGACACGGTGTGCATTCAACAGGCTTGCGTCGGATCAGATCGGCGGCGTGCTGGGCAACCCTATGGCACGCTCTTCTCGAGTCTGCGGCGAACATTCGAGAAGACTTCGTCAAAATGAGTGGCGATGCCGTCAGCCGCATCATTGACTGCGCCGGGGTATATTCCTTGCGGCTTGGTCGCTGCAAGGCCATCAGAGAATGTCTTTGCAATGATGTCCAGAGCGTCGACAGGTCGCTCTTTCGACATTGTCTTCGCAGTATTGCCGACGAGCCATTCGATGAGCAGTTGCTGCGCGGTCAGTCGGTCGTATATGTCGGACCACATTTGGTCGGCCATCGAGGGTCTCCATGTTCGGCTACAGTGAGTTTTCGTAATCGCCTAAGCCTAGCAATGCTCCCCGACGTTGTCTTGGTCCAACTCGGCGAGGCAGTGAGCAGATAGCTCGAAGATCCTCAACCCTGGCCATCCCAAGGGGTAAACGGGTCTTTGCGCGTTGACGCTTTTCGCGAACGCTTCAACCATCGCTATCTCACCGCTAGCGATAGAAGTGTTCGATGGCCAAGAAGCAGCCTATGCGTGTCATCGCCGTCGCCGCCTCCAAGGGCGGCGTCGGAAAATCCACCCTCACCGCAGCGCTAGCGGTTCGCGCTTCGCTCGACGGTTGGCGCGTCGGCCTCATCGATATGGATCCGCAGCTCAGTCTGCAGCGCTGGCACACGCGGCGCGGTGATCCGTCCAACCCCGTTCTTTTCGAAGACGTCGACTCCAGCGCCGAGGCCATCGAGCTGATCGCCGCGGAAGGCTGGGAGTATCTATTCCTCGACACGCCGCCGTCTCAGGTCGATCGCATCGCCTCGGTCATCGCCTGCTCGGATCACGTTCTGATCCCCACCCGTGCCGGCGTCATGGACATCGAGGCGGTGCGCATGACCGAGGAAATATGCCTCGAGTACCGTAAACCTTACGGCTTCATCCTCAACATGGTGACCCCCAACGCCAAGGTGACCGCCGACGTGGCCCGCCATCTGCGCACCGGCGGCCGAACGTTGCTCGAGCCGTTCATCGCTCATCGGCAGAGCTATTCGACCGCGATGTACGTCGGCAAGACCGCCAGCGAGATGCGCGACCCGTCGGCTCGCCAGGAGATCGATGGCCTTTGGGCGTCCGTGCATGAGTTCGTGACGAAACCGAAACGGGCAGCGGCATGACGGTCGACGTCGAGAAGGCAATTCTCGGCAACCAGACCACC
>WXYE02200869.1:0-34423 GCA_011319275.2 Echinosphaeria canescens | reverse complement strand
TAGGGGGGACGAGGGATCAATATGTTCATTTTGTGACTAGCACTGTATTATTTTCTATATAGTAACGTCACACTGTGTCCAAAGCGGAATGAATGGTACAGTGCTCCGGCATATGCCGATGCTTCTCTTGCCTGACTATGTTCACAGGCTTGGCCGCACAGTCTGGGAATTATGCCAAGGTCTAAGGATGATGGGAAGCCAGACTCTTATATCAGAAGACGTCTTGGCCATAGAAAGCCCTCCGCATGGCACCGTGAATGGGAGCCTTCTGAACCCTACACCCTATCTTGCCAGACAAGCAAGCACGTCGCCGACTCACAGTTGCAAGTTCTCAATGACCACGGCCGAGGCGCCGCCTCCGCCGTTGCAGACGGCCGCGCAGCCGATCTTTGCCTTCTTCTCGCGCAGCACCGACGTCAGGGTGGCAATGATGCGCGCGCCCGAGCAGCCGAGCGGGTGGCCGATGGCGACGGCGCCGCCATACACGTTGACGCGCTCCGGGTCCAGGCCGAGGATCTTTGTGTTGGCCAGGGCCACGACCGCGAAGGCCTCGTTGATCTCGTAGTAGTCGACGTCGGCGGCGGCGACCTTGGCGTGCGCGAGCGCCTTGGGGATGGCCAGCGCCGGCGCGACGGTGAAGCGGGCCGGGTCGCGCGCGGCGTCGCCCCAGCCGAGGATGCGGGCCAGCGGCTTGAGGCCGAGCTCCTTCATCCTGGCCTCGGACACGAGCACGACGGCGGCGGCGCCGTCGTTGATGGGCGACGCGTTGGCCGGCGTCACCGTGCCGGCCGCGCCCGGGATGAAGGCCGGCCGCACGGTGCGCAGCTTGTCCGGGTTGAGGTTCTTGGGCTCCTCGTCGCGGTCCACCACCACGGCCGGCTTGCCGCGCGCGCCGGGCACCTCGACGGGCGCGATCTCGGCGAACAGCCCCGCGTCGGCCGCGGCCTGGGCGCGCTGGTACGTCATGATGGCGTAGGCGTCCTGCGCGGCGCGCGGCAGGTCGTGCTCCTTCGCGCACAGCTCGGCCTGCATGCCCATGAGCTCCTTGTCGCCGTAGGCGTCGCGCAGGCCGTCCTTTTGCACGCCGTCGACGAGCGTCTGGTCGCCAAACTTGGCGCCCGTGCGCAGGGTGGGCAGGTAGTGCGGCGTGTTGGACATGCTCTCGGTGCCGCCGGCCACCACGATGTCGGCGTTGCCCGTCATGATGGTCTGCGCGCCCAGCACGACGGCCTTCATGCCCGACGCGCACACCTTGTTGACCGTCGTGCACACGACCGAGTCGGCGAGCCCGGCCCCGAGCGCGCACTGGCGGGCCGGCGCCTGCCCGATGTTGGCCGACAGGACGTTGCCGAAGAAGACCTCCTCGACATTCTCGGGCTTGATCTCGGGGACACGCTGGAGGGCGGCTGGAGTTGGGGTGTGATGCGTGTTAGCCTTGGCAGTCAGGGGCTGGAAGCCGTACAGCTCCGGCTTGCTGCCGTCTCTTATCTCTCCCCCTCTCTCCCCCTCTCTCCTCTCTCCTCCTCTCTCCTCCTCTTTCCTTTTTTGCCACACAACCTCAACTAGGTCAGGCATCACGGGAAAACCTCAAGTTCGACTACGCACCCTTTATGGCGTGTGATCCCAGCTGGGCGGCGGTGAGGCTGGAGAGCGAGCTAAATGTGACGCAGTCATGTCAGGCCAAGAGCTCCGAGGAGACCGGGTGGTGCTTCTCCGGGAAAGAAAAGGCGCTCTCTCACCCGAGGAAAGATCCCACGGGAGTTCTCGCCACTGCGGCGATATACACGGTCGGGAGGCTCGACATGTTGGCGTTGAGATGTACAACACAAGCTGAGATCAAAGCTGGAGATCAAAGCTGGAGATCAAAGTTCGACAAGCAGAAGAAACGAAAGGAGGGTCAGGGTGGTGGAAGCAATAGACGAGGGTTGAATTGGGTCGGCCTTGCACGAGGGGAGAGGATGAGAATATCTACACAGAGCTCGACCCACTCCTTGGAAATGCCAACGATGAATTTGTAATGTCCTGCACGGTTCAATTGGCCTTTTCTTCGCACCGTACACACCACACCGCCTTGATTGTGTAGAGTTTCGTGACGAAGCTGCCACGACGAAGCTGCCACGACAACTCTCTCGACTAGCCCCTTTTTTTTTTTTTTTCCGTCGACTCTCGAGATTTTTTGTATCTTTTAGAGATGACCCTAGTTCCTTCCTGATTGGGAGCTTGGGTGGAGACGCGTGGGGTCAGCTCGTCCGTCCCTCCTGCCACTCTCGGTTCTGACAAAGCGGGTGTCATCCTTGCAGCAAATCTGCGATCGCGTCCACACATCGCGGTTCCAAACTGAATGCCGTCTCGACGTCTCCAAGGCCCTTTCGTTTACTAACCCTTGGGCTCCCGCAAACCGCCGCTACCCCAGCCATGGAAGACGATCTTTACGATGAGTTTGGAAACTTTATGTATGTGGTTTTGGTTTCGTAACACCTACCTATCCATCCCCCCCCCCTCGTACTCAATCTCGCACACGTTCCAAAGCTCAAATCCTGGCACTGGTAGTTCGATGTTCACGACGACTAATTCACCCTTCTTGACATCCGCAGCGGCGAGGAGGCGGAGGCGTCCGAGGAGGAGTCCGACCATGGCGCCGCCCCCCAGCGCGACGTCTACGATGATTACGCCGCATCGGAGGCTCACGGCGCCGCGGGCCAGGAGCTGATGGAGATGGACGACGACGGGCCCTCCAACGCCATCGTCCTGCACGAGGACAAGCAGTACTACCCGACCGCCGCCCAGGTGTACGGCGAGCATGTCGAGACCATGGTGGAGGAGGAGGATGCCCAGCCCCTGACGCAGCCCATCATCGCGCCCGTCGAGCAGAAGAAGTTCACCATCCAGGAGACCGACCTCCCGCCCGTCCTGTTCGACCGCAACTTCATGACCGACCTGATGAACTACCCCGACCAGATCCGCAACGTCGCGCTGGCCGGCCACCTGCACCATGGGAAGACGGCCTTCATGGACATGCTCGTGCTCGAGACCCACCCCAACGCGGCCGAGAAGCTGGAGAGGAGGACAGGCAGGCATCGCGACGAGCAGCTGCGCTACACCGACATCCACATTCTCGAGCGCGAAAGGGGCTTGTCCGTCAAGGCCGCGCCCATGAGTCTGGTCCTGCAGAACACGAGGGGGAAATCGCATCTCGTCAACATCATCGACACGCCCGGCCACGTGGACTTTGTCGACGAGATCGCCGCCTCGTTCCGGCTCGTGGACGGCGTGTGTCTGGTCGTGGATGTGGTGGAGGGTGTGCAGGTCAACACCGAGAAGATCATCAAGCATGCCGTGCTCGAGAACATACCAATCACGCTGATACTCAACAAGCTCGACCGGCTCATTCTCGAACTCAAGCTGCCCCCCGAGGACGCCTACATCAAGCTACGGCACGTCACCGAGGAGGTCAACAGCGTGATCGAAAGGACCATCCCAGGCCAGGGCGAGCCGAGACGGCTCAGTCCGGAGAAGGGAAACGTGCTTTTCGCCTGCGCATCGATGGGCTGGTGTTTTACATTGCAGTCCTTCGCCAAGATGTATGCCGACCTCTCGGGGACCGACGTCAATGTGGAGGAATTTGCGCGCCGACTATGGGGCCAGGTCTACTATAACCCCCGCAAGCGAACCTTTACGAGGAAGCCGCTCGAGGAGGCGGCGAGTCGCTCGTTTGTCCACTTCATCATGGAGCCAATATACAAGCTCTATGGCCACACCGTCGGCGAGAGCCCCCAGAAGCTGAAGGAGACGCTCGCGAAACTCGGCATCTTCCTCAAGCCGTCACAGTACAAGTTGGATGCCAGGGTTTTACTCAAGTTGGTCTGTGAGCAGTTCTTTGGTAAGTATTGAGTTCGGTCCCTCGGGGGCAGCCGGTTTCCCCCTGCTCTGTCTTTTTCCCGTTGTTTTCTCAAACATAGCTGACTCGTTCGTTAGGACCGGCCAATGGATTTGTCGACATGATCATCCAGCATGTGCCATCGCCCGTGGCAGCGGCCGAGACGAAGCTGCAGCAATGCTACACGGGCCCTCTGGACTCAACGGTGGCCGAGTCCATGAAGGCCTGTGACCAGAACGGCCCGTTGGTAATACACGCCTCAAAACTCTTCACCGCATCCGACGCAAAGAGCTTCTACACCTTTGGGCGGGTCATGAGCGGGATCGCACGGCCCGGCACCGAAGTGCGTGTCCTCGGCGAGGGCTACTCTATCGACGACGAAGAGGACATGGCCCTGGCACGAATCACCGACGTCTTCATCGCCGAGACCCGCTACAACATCCCGACCGACGGCGTGCCGGCCGGGAACTGGGTGCTCCTGGGCGGCGTCGACAACTCCATCGTCAAGACGGCCACCATTGTGGACAAGCAGCCGGCGGCGGCCGGCGAGGACGCCTACATCTTCAAGCCGCTGACGCACATGACCGAGTCCGTGTTCAAGGTGGCGGTCGAGCCCATCAACCCGTCGGAGCTGCCCAAGATGCTGGACGGCATCCGCAAGATCAACAAGAGCTACCCGCTGGTGGCCACCAAGGTGGAGGAGTCGGGCGAGCACATCGTGCTGGGCACGGGCGAGCTGTACATGGACTGCGTGCTGCACGACCTGCGCCGGCTGTACGCCGACATGGAGATCCGCGTGTCGGATCCGGTCGTGCGCTTCTGCGAGACGGTGCTGGACATGTCGCGCACAAAGTGCTACGCCGTGACGCCCAACAAGAAGAACACCATCACCATGGTGGCCGAGCCGCTCGACAACGGCATCGCCGAGGACATTGAGCGCGGCGCCGTGCGCATCCGCGACCCCGTCCGCAAGACGGCCCAGTTTTTTGTCGACACGTACAAGTGGGACCTGCTGGCCGCCCGCAGCATCTGGGCCTTTGGGCCCGACGAGACGAGCCCCAACATCCTCCAGGACGACACTCTTCCGTCCGAGGTCGACAAGAGACGACTCAATACCGTCAAGGAGTCCGTCCGACAAGGCTTCAGCTGGGCAACCCGGGAAGGCCCACTGTGTGAAGAGCGTGAGTCCGAGAGTGCTTTGTTCTTGTCTCCCAACTCCTGCCACATCCCATCCACGCAGCTCACTCCTGTCTTCTCTTGTCTTCCCTCCCCCATTCCCACCAAGCGCCTCCGCTCGAAAACCAACCAAATAGACAGCAAAGACTAACCACCATCTCCCAGCCATCCGAAACACAAAGTTCCGCCTCGTCGACATCTCGCTCGCGCAGGAGGCCGTCTTCCGCGGCGGCGGGCAGATCATCCCGACGGCGCGACGGGCGTGCTACTCGTCCTTCCTGATGGCCTCCCCGCGGCTGATGGAACCCGTCTACTCGGTATCCATGACCGGCCCGCAAAGCTCCATGGACCAGGCATACGGCCTCCTGGCGCGGCGGCGCGGCCACGTGCTGACGCGGGGCCCCGTGGCGGGGACGCCTCTGTACCGCGCCGAGGCGCTGCTGCCCGTCATCGACAGCTTCGGCTTCGAGACGGACCTGCGCATCAGCACGCAGGGCGAGCCGGCCGCCGTCAGCCTCGTCTTCGGCAACTGGCAGGTCGTGCCGGGCGACCCGCTGGACCGCGCCGCCGTCGTGCGCCCGCTGCAGATGGCGTCCGTGCCCGCCACCGCGCGCGACTTTGTGCTCAAGACGCGCCGGCGAAAGGGGCTGAGCGAGGACGTCAGCATCGCAAAGTTCCTCGAGCCGGAGCTGTACAGGGAGCTCAAGACGAGCGGCGCGTTGGACAACCCGTGAGGATAAGTAGGAGAAAAACAACCATCTGGGACAGAATAGGCTGCGGCTCTTGACAGGGAATGATGAGGGGGGGTTGAAAGTGAATATTTTTGTGTTGCGTACGGCGTTGCAAAAGGGTTGTGCTTCTTGCAAGGCTCGGGAGAGAAAGTAGAGGAGAGACAGCCACTTCTTTGTCATAACTATCAAAACATTTTGGCAACGATGCTGCGAAGTCACACCCATAACCTTCTCCCAGTCTTTCCACCTACACCCGAGATGCACCCGTAACGGGATTCTACCCAGCAGCTCCTCTCTGCTCGGTCCCGCCTCCCGTGACAGTAAATATATGCGAACCTCTCTTTCCTAGTCTTGGGTGGAGATTCGATGCCCAGTTCCACTGAGTTTGTCGGGGCTGCGAGGAGGAGCCACGGTGGCAGTGCCCGTCATCCCAGAGCACTCTCACCACTCATCTCTCGCGTGGGCAAAACAGCAATGCCGAGAAGCTTGGATGATCATGTATGATTTTCCCCTCCCACTTGAGTTGCCTTGCCCAAGGTCCGTAGGTCGTAGTTATGCAATGGCAACTACAGTACCAGCACTCTATGTAACCTCTTACCCTTTACTCTTCATGTACTCCTCGAGCCTCCGCCCTTCTATCTTGTTCAGTACCAATCACAAAATAAACATACAGAGCCGAGGATCTGTGCACCGCTCATTTACTAACCCGATAATACTATTACTGTAGCCTCTTCGAGCGAAGCGAGGCCGGGGGTCTGGGGGGAACCCCCAGGAAAAGGCCGCTCTACCTTTCATCTTTTTTTTTTTTCCTGGGGGATCCCCCCAGACCCCCGACCTCGCTTCGCTCGAAGGTATTGTAGTAATAGGATAATCCGGTTTAATGCATGGGCATGTACAGACCCTAGGATCTACATGGTTCTTTTGTGATGCTTTCTAGCTATTGCTTCCAGTCGCACTTTATTTCCAATTCTGGCTATTCTAACAAACCCCATTACCAACCCCTCACCCTCCCCCTCCCCCTCCCCCTCCCACTTTTATATACGACCGGTCCGAGTATCTCTCTCCCCAACATAGCCATATCTGATCCGATGCATACACCTCCCCTGGAAGCTGCAGAGGCAGCAACACCTAACCCACTCTCGCCAAAAAAAAAAACTTCTCCCCCTGTTTTCCCTCCACCCCCTTGAAGCCGGATTTTCCCGCCCCCCTGATTGGCACGTATTTTATCCCTGCGAACCTGTCTCCTCGTGGCTTCCCCAAGGGCCCGGCTGTTCGGACCGACTTGCTTCGTCCTCGTTCGACATAATGCGGCGAGGTTATGTTTCCTGTCTGCCTGTGTTCGTCGAACCCTTGCAGGAAAGAGGGTTGAGGGGGGGATAGCAACAAAGAAAAGCAAGAAAATAAACGACACCCATCCAGGCATGGAATCAAGTGACTATTGGCTAATAGCAGCAGCGGGGATCAAGGGGAGGGGGCAAAACAAGTCAATATACAGTACCAAGCACAAAATAAACACGCAGATACCTTTACTGATCCCGTGTATCTAATTCCTAGGACGACTCTGCTTCGAGCGCAGCGAGGTCGGGGGGTCTGGGGGGTACCCCCAGGAAAGAAAAGAAAAGAAAAAGGTAGAAGGTAGACCGGTCTTTTTCTGGGGGTTCCCCCCAGACCCCCGACCTCGCACAGCTCGAAGATGGTAGAGTAATATTATATTTGCGGTCAGTAATTCAGCGTATACGGATTTATATGTTTATTTTGTGATTGGCACTGTAGACTCAGGCCTCAACTCACACTCATCATCAGACTTGTCGCTGTTCTCTCTCGCTTGCATGGAGTGGCCCTTGAGAGAGTACTGTGCCATTGCACACAAAGCCACATGGCGACTTTTTGGGTGGTACGAGTCCCCATGAACCTTGCTCTACGCTCATGCACCTGAGATGGGTGTGCTAGAGATATATCAGCCGATATACTTTTGTCTGTCTCTAGTTAGGTATCCAGTAGGCTATATGAGAGAGAGGGAGCTGAGGATAGCGACCCTCTATAGAACCTGATAGAATGGCATCCGGCATTCTGTCCAACCCTCCTCCCCTTGCTACCCTCATTCTCGAAGCCTCCCCTTCCCCCTTTACCAGCATCCCGGGAGACTTCCTTCCCCAAAAGTCGTCAACACAAGCCGCAGGTTGATCGTAACAGGTGCTATGACAGACAGAGCTATGTATAGTAGTACGAACAAATTTCCTGCAAGCCACTACTGTCTGTATGTCCGTCTCGTGCGTCTCGTCAGCACGATCGGCATTTCCGCCGGCTTTGTATGGTTCAAAGCTGACTCGAAGCCTGCTCGTCTGCATCCCGGAAGTCCCGGCCTTGCTGAGTAGGGCTCGTGTTCGTATCAGCATCATCATACCCACAGTCCATTCGTGGGCCACGACCAGATTAGGGGCTTTCGCTTAGAGGAGGGGGGGTGGGTCCATAGTCTGTGCTGAGACGAGCCTCGTCCTATTCATGAACAGTTAGGAAAACTGTGATAGCTTTTACTTCATGACGTGCGGTCAATACTTGACAAGAGGTGCTAGGTATTTCTCAACTTCGAGTCTGCTAGAAATGCTAGAAATAGGACAAGCTCGTGAAGACAGTTCTCGTGAAAAGGCCAGGCGATATGGATGCGCTCTCCTGGGCAAGGGCCTATCTATCTAGCAGTAGACAGTGGCAGTTCGCAGAGAGGTATGGAGATTTATACTCCAGTTTGGCAGGTCGGCTGTTCATTGAAGTTACCTCTCGAGTCTGTGAGAGCTAATCATCTTCCAATTCGATCATTCCAATCGAGTACTTTGAGAGTCAAGACTGCTTAAATCGGCGACATTTCCCGCTGGCAGTCCTGCGCGTGATGTTTTTTTTTTTTTTATTACGCCGTCTCTCCTCATCCAACCTCATTCCATACCTAAACTCCCACATCCGCCGTCTCTCTCAAGGTCGGTCAGACAGGTGCCGCTGGGTCGTGGAAACGACTGCTATCTGCCCCCCCCCCCCGGTCCCTCACAAGACGCACGTTTGGAACATCTGGCTCAGGGTGGCCTTGAGGCTCTTGTTCTCGAGGGCGGCGGCGACGCGTTCCTTGTCGGCCAGCTGCTTGGTGACCTGCTCGTCCTGCGCGTGGGTGCCCTGCTTCATGCGCACGTCGACGCGCCAGTTGGGCGGCAGGCAGCGCTCGAGGCGCACGCGCACGGCCAGGCCGATGACGGTGGCCAGTGAGCAGTGGTTGATGGTGGGCGTGATCTCGACCAGCACCGTCGTCAGCGCGGCCGGGTCCAGCGGGTCTGCCACGGCCGCGCGCGACCGCCGGATGTGGATGTCCGGCAGGTTCACCACCGACAGCTGCCCGAGCGTGTGCGGGTGCTCCGGGTCCGAGATGGTGGAGATGAAATCTACATGCAGGTGGTGGGTGTGTTTTATGAGTAATCATCATCACGAAGCAACTTCCATGGAACCCCCCTGGGAGGAGAGCCCAGCAAATGGGATGGGATAGATGAAACGTCGACGGTTTGATATGTGATCGCTGGCAAGGCTTGATCTTTGATCGCCAGCAGGCTCTCTTTTTGTATCCTTTTTTTGTCTCTCCTCAAACCGGCGGGACAAGTGGCGCATGCAAATGGTCTGTGACGGCAGTGTGTGAACCTTGTCCTCGTCCCCATCAACGACGGCGACCGACAGAAATAGTGCCGGACATTACCGAGCGGCGAAACGTAGAAGGGGTGGGTAAAAGGAGGACATGCCAAGATTTGAGGAGCAGGAGCAGGAGCAGGAGGACGAGGACGAGGAAGAGGAGAACTCGGAAGACGATTGGTGCAGGAAGGGCGGCATTTACCGTAAATCTCTTGCTCGTCGATTGGCTCGTAGTCCAGGTCTTCATCGTCACGGTGGACGGGATCTAGCGCCAGGATTGTTCCTGGCGGATAAATGATATCTTCGTATTTGTACTCAATCCTGTCCCGCCTTGACTCTGCGCCCGTCCTCCCCTTCCGACTCCGGCTGGGAAGCTGCGAGGGGCTGAGAATGGTCGGGTTCGCGTTTTCGAGCTCGCCTCGTTGCATCTTGGGCAGCGCTGCAGGGGCAACAGGGTGCAGGGGCAACAGGGCCAGTACGTTTTGATGTTCGCTCGGACTGCCAAACAGGAGCGTTGACATGAAGTCTGAGTCTGAAGGCTGAATCATATGGCTATGAAAGCAAACATCGAGAGGGTTAGGGTTTAAGGTCTAATCTGATTCCACTTTTCTTTTGGGAGACAAGCAGGTGCTGGAAGTAAGCTGAATACGTCATCAATTTCTCCGTAAAACTAATACTATGAAAATCCTCGTCTTTCTTTTTCTTTTTCTTATGCAATAACCTTTTGACTTGCTTTTTCGACATTCGAGGAGCTTGCGACGAGGCCGGGGGTCTGGGGGAACCCCCAGGAAAAGACCACTCTACCTTTTGGATTGTTTTCTTCCTGGGGGTTCCCCCCAGAGCCCCGGCCTCGTCGCAAGCTCCTCGAATGTCGAAAGCCTTTTTATTAGAATCTCGGGTTTCTTCCCTCTACGATAGTTATTCAGATATCATAACAGATAGGTTGTGGTGGTTGGACTGCGTTCGCTTATTATAGAAAGTTGCATTCGCTTGTACAAGTCTATTTCCTCACTCTCAAGGCAATCCAAGCTAGCGCGTGGAGGGAAACCCCGGGTGCCGCCCGCCAAAGTCTGGAGGAGCTGAAGGGGTCAGGGAGTAGTACAAGGTCCAGGGCGTTGCATGTCACAGCATCGACCTGGGAGCCGAAACGACTTCAAATGAAAAGTTCTAGAAAGACCGGGAAGAGTTCTCTCTCTATTTTTGTAACGGGCATGCCGACAGGAAAGAAAACCTTATGCTGGCCAGGGTGGCTGGGCCAAGCAGTCCTTTGCGAAAGGAGGGAAGTCAAAGCTTATGCTTGCGATGGAGACAGGTTAGCGATGACGTGGCTGGAGGCCCTTTGCGAGCTGCCAACGTAGCCTCCTCCTGCTCGGAGCCAAGTCGAACAAAAAAAAAAAAGGGCTGGCGTTTTCTGTCAAACGTCGCCCCCAAATGCAACTTGATACCGCAGAGCAAAAAGGCCAAAATCAGGGTCCGGCTCCCACGGTGACGTGACGTCCCTGGCATCGGGCTTTTTTAAATCCTTTTTCGACAGCCGGCATGGCATTCCTGAGGAGCGTGCGTGCGTGCCCCTCTTCTTCCTTCGGCCACACCTTCTCGGAACGGGCTTGTCGGCCGCGCGGGGTGCACCCGACGGGATCGCGCACTTGCATCAAATGTTCCCGGTTGGAAGGTTCGGGGCCACCACGTGCCTTTTGATCCATGAGATCCTGCCCTGCCAGCCTGCCTTGTTCCTGACAGCCGACAGCGTGCCCACCCCGTTGCAACGGCTCGGGACCAACCAGCCGTGGCGAGCCTGCATGAGCTGCGTCCGGTCTGTCAAAACTGGACTTGCTGAATTGCCAGTAGTACCAGTTGACGCTGAAATGTTAGCCGATGAGTGCTTTTCAAGTTCAAGTTCAAGTCAGTCGGTGTCGGTGCCGGTGCCGACGGTTAGACCTTTAAAGTAGGCGGCTGCCGCGCTCGACTCTGCGCCGTGCCGCTTCACTTGCTGCCTTGTTTGGAATATGATCACATGGGGACTTTGTCCCAGGGCAAGCTTGAGAGAGCCACAGTAGCAGTGGGTGACCGCCTGGGTCGAGATTTGGTGCTCCTCTCTCTATGATTCCATGATGCCATCCCCAGTGCCGCGAATTGTACCTTTGCCCTTACCCTCCCCAATCAGATACATCCTGGACGACGGGGGTCATTACATGCATGAAGCCCATGTGCCGAGGATGGAGACGAGGATGGGGAGGGAGGTGGGGTGCGGCAGAGACTGTTCCTCCTGAACAGACACTGACAGAAGGCCACACACACACACACACACACACACACACACATTGCATGCAGACGTCGTCCCTACATTAGTCCCCAATACTGTATGGAGTCATGTCACAGTGGGGATGGATCTGACTGTGTGTGCCTGGCGGCTTTCTCGGCAAAAGCCATGCTGTGGCGACCTGGAAGTCCTGGAGATTTGGCACTCCATCCTGACCTTTTGCAACGGTGCGGCGCGGGCTTTTGATGACGAGGTACTTGCCGGTTTCGGGTTAAGGGCCATCGATAGCAAAGCACATATGAAAAAAAAAACCCACAAAAAACAGGGAAACTGACTCTCGTCCATACGACTAGTAGTAATAATGTTCTTAGCAACGCCTTAGCTCAGCTCCTGGAGATTGGGCGTAGCCAAGAGAGAGATGCCGACGAGCGCCGCGCGCCGCCGAAGGAAAGAGGGTGTGGTGTGGTGGGCGGGAAGGTGGGTGCAAACCGGCCGATGAGCCACCCCTCCGGCGCCGGGCCGTGTTCCGGTCAGCTCGAACAAGGACGGGTCGTCCATGCGAGGAGGGGGAGTAGTTAGAAGTTATGTCAGAGGGGGGCTGCCTGACTGGCTGGCTGGCTGCTCCTTCCTTGGGAAGAAGAAGAAGCAAAAGTTTATTGACTGCTGGTATGCGGCAGGCGCAACCGCTTCACCAAGGTTCTTGCTCTTGCCCGATCGAGTTGGGCGGCGAACACAAATCTTAGGGCTTGTGGGGAGAGAAAAGCTGCTCGGAAACGAGCCAATCAGGTTCTTCGCTTTTTTCTCGACAAATCAGTCGGGCCGAGTGACATTGATCGCTGTCTGATATGAAGCGTCGTCACGTTTTTGTTTTGCATACACGATATGGTAAATGGTCCGTCTCCGCAACGCGCAACGCGAGCTTGTTATATGTTCATAGTAGCAATACTAAGTAAGTTCGCTCGCTGGGCAGGCAGGCAGGGGAGATGATGGTTCTGTACTGTACGTACTGTAGCATAAAACGCTGACGCAGGTTATCTTACCAAACAGTCTCGGCCGACACGTTGCACGATGACGGGCCGGACATGCCATGCTCACCGAGCCATCGTTATAGGTTAGCAGCACAAGACAGACATGCCCTTCCAACTTTTGGCCGGCCGGCCTCCGAGTCATCCAGGCCAGGCCAGTCACGGCGCACGGCGCACAAGGACTGTGCGAGAATGCCTGCGAGCGATCCCGTCTCTTGAAGAGGAGGAGGATGGCCGGTGCTGTCCAACATGACGGCATCAAGGACCAAGGCCAAGGACCAAGGCCAATTATCAAGGCCAATCAATTATCAAGGCCAATCAATTATCAAGGCCAATCAATTATCAAGGCCAATCACCAAGGCCAAGGACCGTGCCGTTCGCCGCAGCCCATCTCTGTCGATCCCGCCGGCCCTTTGTCGTTGCCCCGGAGTCGGCTTCGGCAGCAGCTCTGTCGTCTGTCCTGATCTGTCCTATTCGTATCAGGTCCCTGCTACGCCCTCTGGCCCTTGCTCGCTTCGCATTTTGATGACAAAGCTCGCAGACAGCATCTCCTCGAGGGAGGATCCGCGCAAGTCCCGTCGCCGGTCTTGTCGGGTTATGCTGTGGCGATGGTGTCACAGAATGCACGCACAGATGCCGTGCAACTGCCTCGGCCCCTGGACCGCCCCATCGTCCGCTCCACTTTTTCCTCTGTCCTCTCCTTCCCTTCGACAAGTGGCCCCATGCCTCCGCCCCCCACCTCCTCACTTTCACCTTTTCACCCCCGGGTGTGCTTTTTATATCTTATTACATATATGTATATGTTTTTTTCTCGTGATGAGCACATCGAGTAGGAGCTCTAGGCAGACTAGTAGTACTGGTACAGTGCCAATCACAAATAATTATTACTACGTCTAATAACTTCGAGCGAAGCGAGGCTGGGGGTCTGGGGGTCTGGGGGGAACCCCCAGGAAATTTTTTTTTTTAAAAGGAAAGGTAGAGCGACTTTTTCCTGGGGGTACCCCCCCATACCCCCGACCTCGCTTCGCTCGAAGCAGAGTCGATAGTATCAGTAAGTGAGCGTGTACTTCTATTGGTGCGTGCCAGGCGCCTTGGCCATACCGGCTTCTTCGTCTCATCCTTGCACAGGACTCAGGAGCAGGCACATGTGGAAGACATGGAGATCAGTGGCCTCCAAACCTGACCACACTCGGACACTCGGGCTAGTACAAGGCTGGCGGGTCCACCCCCTGGGTCCACGAGCCCCCACACCACTATCATGCATGCACCCTCACCGTGGCAGCGTGGCTGTCTTTCTCCTGGGGTGCTGATGAAGCATGGACTAAGCAGCTCGTCATGGTCATCATCGACAACGTGCCGCTCCTCTGCTCCTCTGCTCCTTTGCATCCCAAACCCACACCTCCCTGCCCGGCACCCGGACCAACTTATAAGAGGCGTATTATCAATATTCCCAACCCCGTTTCTCTCTCTTCCTCGCCGTAATAGCAGCCAAGAACTCTGCATCAAGTGCAATCACACATTAGTGGATGGGGAATGGGGTGGATGGGGAGGATGTGCGAGTGCCACCTATCTGCGTGCAAAAGGCAAGCCCCTCAAAAAAAAAAAAAAAAAAGGCCTTTTGCGATCCTATCAACGATCCAGAAAGCTGAGATCATCGACGATTCGACACCAATCTTTTTATCCAGCAGCACTCTGCCAGTCTGTTTATCCGACCCCCTTTTAACCAGACTGCCTGACTGCCAGAAGAGAGCGCGTGATGCGGAGCGGCAGGTACCACTGCTTACCTTGCCGTCACCACATCCGTCCTCTTACACTCCCACACCCACATCCTCTCCCTCTCCCTCTCCCTCTTCCTCTCCCACGCCTTCGGTCTTGGCCAAAGAGGCCAAGAGACTTGGATGGGTCTATCCCATGTTCTCGATCTGGGGCTGCACACCAGGTGTACCACTAGTGTTCCCGTTCGCACAATACCGTGCAGGGACTTAAATCCTGATCCAGGTTTCCACTCACCCTGGGCCAAGAGCGGGTGCGGGCGGTAACCACGCACGACCAGGGGATCCCCTTCCTCAAGTCCCCCTTCCCCTTCCCCCTCCCCCCCCCTCCCCCCTTGCCATCATCAGACAGGCCCCAGTTGGCCAACCCACGAGTCGCAAGTCGCAAGCAGCTAAATCCTAGACCAAGGTGATGCGCTTTTTGTTCCGTGATCTTTTGCGCGACTAATAATAAGTCCTTGGCTCGTGTCGCTTCAACTCCACCGGGATTCGGTAATTATGGATATGCGTACGACCCGACCATGAGAAGCGAGTGAGAAAAGAACGAGAGAGAGAGAGAGAGTGTGTGTGTACGTATGTGTGTGTGTGCGTGTGCGCGTATGAGTGTATGAGAGAGAAGAACGTTGCATGTGTCAAGCTCACGCCTCCCCCAACGCCACCGGACCGAGGTTCTGCCGTCGCCTGCGTCTGGATTTACGCCACCATCTCCAGATTACACCCACGACGGCCGATTTTGATTCTCTGCGCCCTCACCTCACCACAACCGCGCGCGCCGCTTCACAAACGAACCGTTCCGTCCCAAATCCTCCTTCGTCATAGTCTCTTCACCCTCAAGATCGAGAGGAGAACCCCTCCAAAAGATAGGCCGCCGGGATAGATGCGAAAAAAAGGAGGGAAAGAGGTAGAGGTAGATCGCGTCCTCCCACCGTCGGCTACTGAAGCGCGCAGGGCCGCCTCTCGACTGCCGTCCTGCTGCCGCCCGCGCCGCCGCTGCCGTCTACGCCCCCAGGTTTTGAACCTGCTGTCAATATAACCACCCCCGCGACCCCCCCCTCTCCCCCCATTCATCATCATCAACCATAATAATCATGGCTGCCAACGACCCCACGGTGCGCCGACTGCTGCCGCAAAACTCGAATCCGCAGCTGAGCTCATTTACCTTCGCGCCGCCCGCATATCAACAGCAGCCGCCGCGCGAGGTACAGAAAAGTGCGCCGTTGCAAGAAAAAAGCTTCTTCTCGTAATCCCGTTCCAACTAGTGTCTTTCGGTTTCTAACGCTAGTTCTGCTGTTAGACTATGTCTTCGTCGACGAGCATAACCGTCATAAACGGTTGAAGGGTATGGATAAGCCCTACTGGCGGATGAGGAGACCCCCCCCCCTCCGCCCTTCCCTCTCTCAGTTGCCAACACGCGGCAGGGGAAAGATGGTTGATAGAGGGACCGTTGCGCCGGGAGTGGGCAAAGATCTAGTCCTCCGCTTATGGTCAGAAGGGTCGGAAGTATCATGGCACTAATGTAGGATTACAACAGTGATGAGAGCATGCGAAGGGTGCAGGCGACGGAAGATCAAGTGCGACGCGGCAACCACCAACACATGGCCATGTTCTGCCTGCGTGCGTCTCAAGCTTCACTGCGTGCGGCCAAACGGGTACGAAGGGGCGGCCGAGCCGCAGGTGTACGAACCGACGACGACGCAGATGAGCCAGTACGACAGCCCTCCCCACCTAGAAGATTCCTTTCGCCCACAGCAGCAACATCAGTATGCCCTCTACCAGCCCGACATCCCTCAGCAACAAGCTCAGCCCATGGCCGGCCCGAAGCAGCCGTCCGCCATCTACCCATCGTCGCACTCCGCCTACGCCGAGAGCGCGGCCATCTATGGCCATGTGCCACAGTACGCCGAGTCTCAGGTCCTGCAGGGTGGCATGCAGTTCACCGGCGTGCCGCCCGTAAACGTCGACTATGCGCCGCAGAATGTCTTCCCGACGCCGCCGCTGCAGCCGCCACCATCACTACAACAACAGATGCGGTCCGAGTCGCCGCCTAGCAGTCGGTATCGTGCCGACTCGTTTGCGCAGCAGGACCTGGCTGATCTGCTGGGATCCCTAAAAGTGGACGAAGTGGGAACGGGTAAGGGATTTTTCGTTTTGGCTTTGAATAGAGGCGGAGGAAAGGAAGGGGGTCGAGTCCGATCTCTGGGTGCTGCTATGTCGGACAACTAATACAAATGGTCCCCTCAACTGTAGCGCCGTATCTGAGGAAAAAAAGCCGCGGAAATCTGAGGGAGGAGGAGGATCTCGTGGTGGTTGAGGAGCAGGACGATTACAAGAGCCTCCTGCCTCCTCTCACGGCCGGCCCTGGCTCCAGGATTCGCATCCCACCCGAACTCATGCCCGACGACGCGACCGTCCTCGGCTATTTCGAACTGTATTTTGCAAACACGCATCCCTACGTGCCAGTCCTCAACCGGCAACAGTTCCTCCACCAGTGGCAGACCAACCGTGATTCCATATCGCCCCTCCTGATCGAGGCCATCTTCGCCATAGCAGGTCGTCTGGCGGACGAGCCGGGAGAAGGGCAGCAGTGGCTTGCCCTGGCAACGCGTGTGTTTTTTTTTATCAAATTCCCCCCCCCCCCCCCTGTCTACAAAAGGTCGTTAAAGGCAAGGGGAATACTGACTTTTTACTTCAAGGACACGCCGATTCGTTCATGGACGTGCCGAGGCTGAGCACGCTGCAGGCGCTTCTGATCATCCTTAAGGCACGAGAGCAGGCGCCCAAGAAGGGCTACTACTATCGGTCGTGGATGAACATCGTCCACTGCGTACACATGGCCAGGGACCTGGGCTTGGACGACCACTACGAAGACCACAAGGCCGGCCACCCGTGCGAGGACTCCCCGGCCGAGTGCCACCTCAAGACGCGCATCTGGCAGACCATCTTCGTGTGCGAGGTCATGGTCGGCGCGCCGCAGGGCCGCACCGACCTGCAGGTGACGATCGAGTCAGTCGACTTCGACGCGCCGCAGCACGCGCCGGGCATCGACCAGGCCGAGTACAACGTGTCGCGCAGCTTCAGCTACCTGGCGCGCATCGTGCGCAACATCGGCCGCATGAGCCGCGTGTACGCGCGCCTGCGGCGGCAGAAGGAGTGGGGGCTCGACCCGGACTTTGTCGAGATCAGCGTGGGCGTGGACGCGTGGCTGGCCGAGCTGCCGGCCGACCTGGTGGTCAGCTACCCGGCCGGCGGATCGGCGCCGTGGATCCCGTCGGCCTTTGTCGGCAACATGCACACGTACTACTGGCTGAGCGTGATCCTCTTCCACCGGCCGCAGCTGGCCTTTGTGCAGGAGGCCGGCGCGGCCGGCGCGCAGTGGAAGCACCACATGATGCTGTCGTACGAGGCGGCCAAGACCATCTGCCGCCTGCAGGAGGCCGTCATGGGCACCTTTGGCCTCGCCGGCCTGCAGTGCATGCAGCGCGGCATCAACTTCACCATCTACGCCGTGCTCGCCTGCATCGTGCTGCACCTGGTCGTGCTGACGTCGCCCGAGCCCGAGCGCTACCACGACGCGCGCGACTTCTTCGAGCGCCACATGCGCATCCTCGAGCGCTGCATGGGCGCCTGGCCCATGCCCGACATGCAGCACCAGGTCGACTCCGTGCGCGAGGCCTTCTCGGCCGACCTGCGCAAGCCCTTTGCGCTCAAGCCCGGCTTCCCCGGCCGGAGCCCGTCCCTGAGCACGCTGTCCAGCCCGACCGGCTCGGCCAGGACCGGCTCGGGCGCCATGCTGACAACCCCCACGAGCGCCAAGCCTGGAGGTGGAGGCGGCGGCAGCTTCGGCGGCGGCATCATGGGTCGGATGCCGTCCATCGACCACATCAACACGCAGCTGCAGCATGGCGGGTACGCCGGCCACCACCCGATCACGCCGCCCATCTCGGCCGAGCCGCTGGACGTCAAGGCGGACGGCCAGTCGATGGCCATGATGGGCGCCGCCTCCGGCCTCTCCCGCTCCCAGGGGGGGATACCAGCACCGGATCCGTCGGCGTGGAACCCCTCCCGGATCTTTGAGTAAGTTGCGCCCCTCTCCCTAGTGCGAGCTGCCTAAGACCCCGAGACCCCGAGACCCCTGACAGATTACGTCTCCCTCCGCCGAGTCCACGAAAGCGGGTTCTGTTCCCCTTTTCCTTTCCCCATGCTAACAGCTTTACTCTTTTTCTTCTTTCTTCCCGCAGTCAATGGAACAATACATTCGGTACGCCCAGAGCCCCACCACCACCTCCACAGTCATCATCTCCATTATCATCCTCGGCCATGTCCGTGACCCACGGCATCAGCCATGGCCATGGCCAGCACCAACACCAGCTCCAGCTCCAGCACCATCAACAACACCAACAGCACCATCATCTCAACACCAACACAAACACCAACATCATGCCCATCTCCCCCTCGTCCCTGGCTGCGTCTGCTGCGACCGTTGCCGCCCTCTCCCACCAGACAAGCCCCGCTCTAAGTCTTCCTTCCCCCCCACCAGGTGTCGCCGAAGTGCCGACCTTGCACGACATCCAGACCGTCCACGCCCAGCTGCAGCCCGGCAGCGCCGCCGCCCACATGATTGCGCAGCAGCAGATGCAGCAGCAACAGCAGCAGCAGCAGCAGCAGCAGCAGCAACAGCAGCAGCAACAGCAACAGCAACAGCAACAGTTCTCGGCCGCGGTCTCAGGGCCCGCCTTCATCACCCCAGCCATGTGGCGGGAGTCGGTGGCGAGCGTGTACGCGAGCGGCATAAAGCGCTCGTGGGATGGGCTGTGATTGAAAAAAAGGAAGGAAAGGAAAACAGAAAAAAAAAAAAAAAAGGAAACATCAAGAGAGAGTTTTTTCTTTTCTTTTCTTTTTCGCGGCCTGTTACGATATATATATATGTACCAACCGGATCATGACGACCACGAGGGAATCTTGACTGAAGATAAAAGGTCCTGGGAGTTCGGGGGGGGGGGGGGGAGAAGGACTTGAATCCCAAAATCATCATCACACAGCCCACCATTGAACGCATTTTCCCCATGCTTCTTCTCCGATCATTAGCGACCGAGGGTCTGTTGTCTCTCTGTTTCTTACTGTGTTTTCAGTTGCATACTGTACTGTTTGTATATCATATTGTCAAGGTCCTTACATGGATGGGGTATATATGACGACCCACCCTTATACCAATGTTTTTTTTTTATCTTTTTCTTTCCCCCATATCCCGTTTCGGATAACGTTCTTGGCGTCTTCAAGGTTCCCACAGGAAAGGATGGTGGACGGGTGGTCGAGTGTTTTTTCCTTTTCCTATTTTTTTTCTCTTAGTTCTTTTTTGTCCTTTTCCTGTTTACTTGGGGTGGGCGAAGCTACCACGAGATATGAAGAGGGATGCACCGCCGTACATATAGGCCACCTGAGGTATATATAGTATATGTCCGATGTATGAAAACGGTGATGATGGTGGCGCTCTCACGCCGGCTCCCTTGTCATGTCTACCTAGTCACACATGTGTACAATGTACACAGCATGCGCATTCATGTTAGAGGTTCATCATCTACGCGGTGCTCCACCGTCCTGATAGGGGGGCGTGAGAGTTCTTGGACTGGAAGAGAGAGAGAAAAAAATGGGGGACTAAAAAGTTTCAAACATGAGGATGTCGACAAAGAAGATAAGACTCGGACGGGGCGGGAGGGCGTGTATAAAAATGGAGAAATACGAATGACACGGGAGGGGGGAGTCCGGGTTCTATAGGGGATGGCTTTCAATTAAACTCTCTGTTCAACTTTGGCGGAAAAGGAGGATAATGGGACGGAGAAGAATAGGAATCTGGGGGAGGACTCGATTTCAGGCAGATATTTAAAAAGCATCCTCGGAAGCTGTGAATGGGTATCTATCATTCTTTGATACACACTTTGCTCCTCGACCGTACTCCCTTATACCTTCTCCCACTCTTACATAGACTCTAGGCGCTGATGAATGGGTTATTGTAGGCAGATAGATAGACACAAACGAACGACTCCAATGCTGCAAGGGACGATCAACAATATACAATAGCCCCCCCTCCCCCCCCTTCTCTGCCTCATACTTGCTAGAGTTACAGTGCTGATCACAACTGTACTATTATTTCAGTATCTTCGAGCGAAGCGAGGCCGGGGGTCTGGGGGGTACTCCCAGGAAAAAAGTCGCTCTACCTTTTAAACTTTTTTTTTCCTGGGGGTTCCCCCCTAGACCCCCAACCTCGCTTCGCTCGAAGAGACTACAATAATAGTACAGCCGGGGTTAGTTAACGCGTGGCACACGGACCCTAGGATCTGTACGTTTATTTTCTGACTGGCATTGTACCTTCTGGTCAGATACAGATATGCCGAGCAGGCAGGCACCTAAGCAGCGCCCCCCCTCCCCCCCCTCCTTCTCGACACAGGATAGTGCCGTAGCTCCCAAGTCGTTGGCTATAGCTCTATCTCTCTCCTCTACCTATATCTCTTGTTTTAAACCTCATTTTCGGGAGCGAGCCCGCCATCGGGCCCTCTACGTCCCCGGCCTCCACGCTTTGACGCAGCCATCCTCGCCTCCCGTGATGACCAGCTGCTGCTCGTCGAACAAACAGAAGGACCTGATGACGGTCGTGGCGCCGTGCGCCCCCGGCAGCCCGACGGCAGAGTCCGTGTCCAGACGCCACAGCCCGCCCGCCTTGGTCAGGTGGATCAGCCGGAATGATTGTCCGCTGGGGATAGGTAGGTAAGGTAAGGTAAGTAAGCAGGTTGTCCGTCAAGTCAGACCAGCGTAGCGACGATTTGAATCCCTACCAACTCCAAGACAAGCCGTGGATGGGGACTTACTCGTAATTGCCGACGGCGAGCACGGCACCCGCGGCTTCGCCTGAGCCGGCGGTGGCAGCACTGGCAGCAGCAGTAGCGACGGTCTTGGGGTAAGCATCGGTGAGGTAATCGCAGGCGAGGCGCGGGCGGAGGTCGCCAAAGTCGGTGACGGCGACGCCCGAGGTGCAGGTGGGGTCGGCGTCGTAGATGGCGAACTTCTCGTCATGCGAGGCGACAAAGATGTCGGCCGCCTCGGACAGGAAGCCGGCGCGGAAGATGGAGGAACCGTGGTTGAAGACCTGCACCACGGCGTCGTCCTGGTCGGCCTCGCGTGTGTCGCACACGTTGACGAGCCCGTCGGTCGAGCCGGACAGGAGGATGTGCGGCCGGGTGGGGTGGTAGGTGAGCTGTTTGCAGAGGGGGGAGGGAGGGGAAGGGAGGGGGAAGGGGGGAAGGAGAGGAGGGGGGTTGGGGAGTTGGCGTCAACGAATTATTGTATGTTTAGAAAATAGAGGGGGTGGGGGAAGAGAGGTCTGAACTTGGAATCATCTACGTACACTAGTCACGTCGTCGCTGTGGATATCGTCGTATTTCAGCATGGGGGATGCCGACGACCGCAAGTCCCTGTTGAGGTCAGCGTGAGCAGGGGTTAGACGAGGGCATGGTCTGCGGGTGGTAGAAAGTATAAGCGTCCGTCCTCACCAGAAGAGAATCAACGCGTCGTTATTTGCGTATTCTGTCCCGGCTGCTATCGTGCTGTTCTGGCCCGAGCACGCAACCGACAAGATGCTGGTATTGTTGCCTTGGGGGTGCCCGGAGACAGGTCAGCGATGATCCTATGGCGTGGCATTGGCTATGGTACACATTTCTAAATCCAAGACTCCGGGAGGGGGGATCCTAGCCGAGAATATCACCTCCCCCCCAATCTTCATATCCTCACACACCTTGGATCCGGACGGCTTGGGCACTCTCAGGTTTCTGTCGCAGGTCCCACACCGATATTGTGCCGTTTTCCCCCGAGGTGCATATAATAGACTGGGAGGCATCCACGGGCTTCGCGCATGTGAGTGCGCCGTTGTCCGTGTGAAGCGTGCTAACGGGCCCTTGGCTGAGCCTAAGGGGATCGAAGAGACGCAAACTGTCGTCTGACACAGTAGCTGCCAACCCGGATGCCACGGGGACCAAGTCAAGCACATAGGTTTCCTCGGGGCCCAGGAGCTGGAAGCCGTCGGCACAGACTAGATCATACATGGTGGGATATGTTGTATCCAGATAGTCGGCCTGAGAGTCTGTAGGGCAGCAGTTGGGACCTGGATCTTCAAGTCAGCACTTCACCTTGGAGGTAAGCGTGAAAAGATAGAAGAAGCTTGCCTGGAGCTGTGCTTGGTTAAAGTGTTCCAGTCTCGACAACAGATTTGACGCTTGAGGAACTGGGAATCGGGAAGAAGGAAGCGGCGAATGTTTTTTTAAATTCATCAATAAGTCCTTCTCCTCCTCCCTCCAGTCAGGTTGATCACAAAATAAACATGCAAATCCCCTTGGGTCCGTGCACACTCATTTACCTTCCAGTCCTTCCTTCCGTCCTAATATACTAACGACTCTGCTTCGAGCGAAGCGAGGTTGGGGGTCTGGGGGGAACCCCCAGGAAAAAAAAGCCCACTCTACGTTTTAGCCTTTTTTTTCCTGGGGGTTCCCCCCAGACTATAGTAATAATATCATCGAGGTCAGTAAATGAGTATGCACGGAAGCCATGATCTGCATCTTTATTCTGTGATTGGTCTTGTGTTAAGACGGAAGCAGTGGCCCACTTTACTCCCGGCAGGTGCGTACCCCTGGCAGCTACCCTGCTCGTTCGTCATTCCTTGTGTCGCGCCTGCCAACTCGACTTCTGGACAGGTGGAATGTTTGGACTCCTCCTACCATCAACCCAAGATTCATCAACGTCGACGACTTCTCCTTCTGGCGCAAGCAACCCGCCATCAGCCATGATACGTTTCTGGATCGCATAAATTTTTCCTGACCGTTGCCCACCATGAAAGGGCTGCTCCCCCGGTTGCTCCGTACGCCCTTGCGCTCCCTTCTCCATCGCTTGTCTGCGGCGTGACATTGATGCGACAGCTAACGCAGGCCTCTCTCGCCAGTTCTCTTGCAGGTTCTGACCCTGCACTCCTTCGGTGCTCTCGCCGCGCAGCGAGGCGTCTTGGACTCCGACAATGGCGCAGAGATTGCCGCTCCTGACGGTGGCGGACGAACCGCGCGCGAACCTGGTACGAGCCGACCTCCCTGCGCGTCCATAGCCAACAAACCAACCAACCCCGCGTTGCTAGGAAGAGGAAGGGTTGAGGAGAAGGATGGCCTGGCAGTGTACGTGATGTTAGGAGTTATGGACGCGTCTCTAATCAAATCCCTAGGCGCCGACCTCTACGATGCCGCCGTGGCCGAGCTGAGGAAGCTCCACCACCCCTCCCACCACCGCTCGCGCAAGTCGCCCGGCTTGCTCACCATGGCCCTCGGCTTCGTTTTGAAGGCGCTGCCGACCCTCCGAGCCAGCTCCCCCCCCACCGAGTCGCCATCGCCGGGCCGGACCCAGCCTCTCAGCGGGCCCCTCCTGCAGGCTGTCAAGCTGCTCGAGGACTCGTCGCGCCAGAACAACTCCGACGCGCTCTACACGCTGGGCCAGTTCAACTTCTACGGCAACTACTCGCATCCGCGCGACTTCAGGGCCGCCTTCGACCACTACGCCAAGCTGGCCCTCGTCCACGGCAACAGCTCGGCCCAGTACATGCTCGGCCTGCTGTACTCGACCGGTGTCGGCGGCGCCGTCGAGCCGGACCAGGCCCGCGCCCAGCTCTACTACACCTTCGCCGCCAACCAGGGCCACACGCGCGCCGAGATGACCATCGCATACAGCTACCACACGGGCATCGGCACGTCCAAGAACTGCGACGTCGCCGTCCAGTACTACAAGCGCGTCGCCGACAAGGCCATCGCCTGGTACCGCTCGGGTCCGCCGGGCGGCATGTCCTGGATCTCCGAGACACGCCGCATCGCCGACGACTCGGGCGGCGTCTATGGCTATGGCGCCAGTGTCTCGAGCTCCGGCATGAACGCGGTCAAGGACCACCCTAACTCGGACGCCTACGCGTCTATCGAGGACATCATCGAGTATCTGGACCTCATGTCGCAAAAGGGCGACTTCAAGGCGTCCTTCAACCTCGGACGCATCTACTACGAGGGCCAGAGGGGCCTGGACAGCGACTTCGGCCTGGCACGGAGGTATTTCCATCTTGTCACCAGCAAATTCTGGAAAAAGGGCGGCAGGATCACCGAGAACTTCAGGCCTGGGCTGGATAAGACGGCTGCCAAGGCCGCCGGCTTTGTTGGCCGCATGTTCCTCCGCGGAGAAGGGGTCGAGCAGAACTTCAAGCAGGCAAAGTTCTGGTTCGACCGCGGCCTCGAGTACAGCGACGCCCAGTCCGAGTACGGCCTCGGCCTGATGATGCTTCACGGCTACGGTGGCGGCGGCGCCGGTCCCGACCACAGCGACAACGTCGCCGTGCCCCGCAATGTCGCGCGGGCCACGGAGCTGTTCAGGGCCGCTGCCGACCAGAACTTCCCGCCGGCCCAGGTGCAGCTCGGTGCGCTGTACCTTGACCAGGGCCACACCGAGGACCCGGCGGCGGCGAACCACTACTTCGAGACGGCGGCGCAGTACGGCAACCTCGAGGCCTACTACTACCTTGCCGAGATGAATCTCCACGGCGTCGGCCGCGACCGGTCCTGCGCCGCCGCCGTGGTCCTGTACAAGAGCGTTGCCGAGCGGGCCGAGCCGCTGGTGTCGTCGTGGGCCGAGGCCAACGCGGCCTACGAGGGCGGCGACAAGGAGCTCGCCCTGCTCGAGTATCTCGGCGCGGCCGAACAAGGGTACGAGAAGGCGCAGAACAACGTCGCCTACATTCTCGACCAGCAGCGCTCGTGGCTGAGGAACAAATTGGAGCAGCTCGCGCTGGCGGCGTCGTCGGAGCAGGCCCAAGCGCACCTCCCGCTGGGGCTGGGCTGGTGTGCGGGGCTGCTGCTGCCCGAGCGGAGCACAGGCGGCGGCGTGGACGACGCGTCACGGCCCTCGTCGCCCATGTCTCTGCTGCTGCAAAACCCGTCGCTGGCCCTGGTGTACTGGACGCGGTCGGCGCGCCAGGGCAACATCGACTCGCTCGTCAAGATGGGCGACTACTACCTGGGCGGGCTCGGCACGGAGCCGGACGTGGACAAGGCCGTGCAGTGCTACCAGGGCGCGTCCGAGTACCACCAGAGCGCGCAGGCGCTGTACAACCTCGGCTGGATGCACGAGAACGGCGTCGGCCTGGACCAGGACTACCACCTGGCCAAGCGCTACTACGACTCGGCCCTGGTGACCAACGAGGAGGCCTACCTGCCCGTCGCGCTGAGCCTGGTCAAGCTTAGGATGCGCAGCGCCTGGAACACCTTCACCCACGGCCGCATCAACTCCATCCAGGATGAGCCCGGTGAGTGTGCCTCTGTCCAGCTCCTTTCTTTTTTTTTTGTCTCTCGACATATCATGCGAATATGCCATTTTTTATTTTTTATTTTTATTTTTATTTGGGAGGGCACGTTTGTTACATACCCTCGTACTGACTATCTCCCCTTCCCTAACGGCAGCCCCTCACAATGACTGGTCACTCAACGAGTGGATCGCAAACTTCCTGCAAGACGACTACTACGAAGACGAGAACGGGATGCTGTACGAGGACATGTTATACGACGACGAAGGAGGCGACGCCGGCGGAGGGCTCCCGGGCGACGACGACGATGGCCTGTCGGGCCGCGGCGGTGGCGGCAGCGCCGGAATTGTGGTGGACATTCGCGAAATCGCCGCCGTCGTCTGTCTGGTCTTCCTCCTGACTGGGCTGATCAGGTACCGCCACCAGCGCCAGCAGCGCCAGCGCGCCGAGCAGGAGGCCGCTGCCGCCGCCGCCGCGCAGGGGCCCCTCGCGCTGGTGCCTCGTGCGCAGGATCTCGAGCGGAGAGTTCGAGACATTCGCGCCGCGGCGTTGGCGCTGGCGGCGAGGAGGGATCAACAGCAGCAGCAGCAGCAGCAGCAGCAGCAACAGCAACAGCAGCAGCGACCTGGGACGCCACCAGGTGGTGCGCCGGGATAACAGATGGGAGACAGATAGATAGGGCATGACTGGCCCTGGAGGGGGGCAGATGGGGACGATTGAATGAATTGACTTCTTGGCGTAGCAGCAGCGATAGTCTAGCGTTACTCTCTTTACCGCACGCATAACATGTTGAATATGAACGTCGTGTCCACTATTCCTGAGGAACACAGCCATGTTGGCCTGCCTATCTCGTACAAGAGATCACGCAGGGGGCATGTATCTTGCTCTCGATCTTGGTTGTCATGAGCCTTTAGGTACTGCACAGTGCCAACCACAAGATAAACATGCAAGTCTCCCCTCATGTACCCGATTCTAATGCTATATCGAGCGAAGCGAGGCTGGGGGTCTGGGGGCACCCCCAGGAAAAGACCGCCCTATCTTTTAACCTTGTTTTTTTCCTGGGGGTTCCCCCCAGACCCCCGGCCTCGCTTCGCTCGATATAGGCCTAGAATCGGGTACACTAGGGGAGATCTGCATGTTTATTTTGTGATTGGCACTGTACTTGGGCACCTCAGTACTCCTAGGATTCTCATGACCTTGGCGTCTTGACTGGGTGTACAGCTTTGGCTGCCCAGTTATCCGCACAGTTCCTGCTAGCCCCCCTAGCCGGCTCTTGGGATGAGTGACCTACATATATAGTGATTTGTGAAGGAACGAAAGTCTCAGATGAACGGGACCACTACATGTCTAGTAACGCCGAGGGTAACTATCGCAAGTTGGTATAGGTAAAGAAGGATCTGCTTTCCGCGGACAAGCCCGCTCAGCCCGAGGATCGTGTCAAGCACTTCGTATAGTATTCCATGCTGTAACAAGACAAAAGAGACGCCGGTATGTCATCTGACATGCTTTCCCCTTCTCTTCTGCTTTGTCTTTTTCCTTCCCTTTCTGTTCTCCTTTTTTCCTTCCTTTATTTATTTTTTCTTCCTCTTTTACAAGAAGCCGATGGTGGCTCGAACGGACTGAGTGGTAATACAGGACAGGGGCGGATTCGAGCAGGAGGGAGGACTTGGGGGGGGGGAGGTGAAGGTCCTCCTCACTAACCCGCTTACCAACAAGAGATTTCATCATGAACAGGAGGGACATGGAGTTTATCGCTGGCCGCCTTGGCAAAATGTGCTAAACATCAGCTGCCCCCTGGGAGGCTTTTACGAAATGCGGCGGGCTTTGCCTCCCGACAGATCTCAGAGCCCTTGTGAGAAACGAGGCAGATGGGTGGCTGGGGTTAACTTCCTCGCCTGTAGATTATCTGGTAGCCAGATATCCCTCCTCGCGATAGGATCACTATTTTTACCAACCCCCGCCCCCCCCCCCCGTGGATTCCCAAGCGCTGGTTGGGTCTATCTCTCTCCGTTGATCCTGGCATTCTCGGCCACATACCGTTTTCTATTTACCATGCCAATTACAAACTTCGAGCGTAGCGAGGCCGGGGGTCTGGGGGGAACCCCCAGGAAAAGGCCGCTCTACCTTTTACCCCTTTTTTTTTCTGGGGGTACCCCCCGGACCCCCGACCTCGCTGCGCTCGAAGATATTGTAGCAATACATAATAATATAATTGGGGTTAGTAAATGAGCGTGTACGGACCCTCGGGGAAATGTGGGATCTATACGTTTTTTTTGTGAGGCGATTTACCAAGGTACTTTCTACGCACATGCCCAAGACCGTCGCCGTCGCCGTCGCCGCCCACCTCGGGCTGGCGATGGCCCAGCTAATTCCTCCGCTGGGCTCCCTTGACCGGGCTGCTGCAAAAAATTGAGACCACCGTCTCGCTCACCACCCGAGACGACCGCACAGTTTCGGGTCGACGAGACGGCCACGCCTGCAGTCGCCGTGCGCATCCCTCCCCCTCAGGCACCGACCGCGGTAATTTTGGCAGCTCGCTCTCACAGTAACAATTACAACCACGACCACGACTGAGTTGGTGACGGGGATGGTTGGGTGGAGTGGTGGCGGTGGTGGCGGTGGTGATCCGCTGGCGTTGACGCGCCCGGCGGCCAGAAATACTGTGCCTGGAGGTGGGAGTAATGACACTACGGCTGTTACGTCGGGCGGGTCGGCATCGGGGGGGAGCTTGCTGGGGCTGGAGTGGCTTCTCTGGTGGTAGCCCTGACGTTCATCAAGATGGGCTGAGAGGGGGTGTAGAGGAGGCGGTTGGGTGAGAGAGTGTTGCTGGATGGGTGCCCACCTACTTACCAACTTATCTACTTGGTGCAGAGGAGGAACAACGACATGGGAAAGGGGTCGCCTGGCTTTTGGTCTATCTTGCAGTTATGGCGGGCTGAATAGTTGGCAGGCTGCTCTTGGAAGGTTTAAAACAAATAGGAACTGAGCTCCTTCCTTCACAGGGCATCATCTCTTCGCATGATATTTTCAGGATATTTCAAGTGGAAGGCTTAGTTGAATCAACTTTCTCCTCTCCATCCCTCTCCCACCTCCTGGCCGTCCGCCACCGCACGAGGTGGTACGGCCGCAGCTGCTCGTTGGTGGCCGGGCTCGGGCTGCCGACCATGGGGTCCTCGCCGCGCAGGTTTTTGGGAAACGCAATCACGTCGCGGACCGAGTCGGTGCCGGTGAGCACGGCCGCGAGGCGGTCGAAGCCGAGCGCGAAGCCGGCGTGCGGCGGGCAGCCGGCGCGCAGGGCGCGCAGCAGGTGCGCGAACCGGCCCACCCCTTCGTCTGTCATGCGCAGCACGCGGCGGAAGACGAGCTCCTGCATGGCGGCCACGTGGATGCGCCGGCTGCCGCCGCCGAGCTCGACGCCGTTGACGACCAGGTCGTAGTGGTCGGCCACGGCGCCCAGCGGGTCGGTCAGCAGCAGCCGCGCGTCCGAGTCCGTGCGCGGCGCCGTGAACGGGTGGTGCGTGGCCGAGAAGCCGGCCGCGCCGCCCTGGCCCGGCTCGGCACTGCCGCCGCCGCTGCTATCACCACTACCACCACCACCACTAATGCCGTCACTGCCGTCGCTGTCTTCCTTGTTGAGCGTGAACATGGGGAAGTCGTCCACCCACAGAAACATGAGTCTGCGGTCGCGCGGCAAGAGACGGGCCTGCACGGCTGCGTTGTAGAGCAGCGTCCGTACCTGGCCGAGCATGGTCGAGCCTCCCCCAAACGGCTTGTTGTTGCGAGCGTGGAAGAAGAGAACATCGCCATCCTCGAGGGAGCCCAGCGGCGGCTCGAGATCTGGAGCTGCTGAGCTTGTTAGAGCCTCAACGCCCTCGTGCCCAATGGACGATAGGCCCATGAGCGGCTGGCTGTGGTCGACGACGAGGGCGACCGACACGTCGCCGAGGTTCGCGTTACTAGCGTTCGGGAGGTCAAGCATGAATTGTTTGACGAAGTCGGAAATTCTCGCAACATCAAGGCCTCGCTCAGCCAGGGCCATGTTAGACTGGGAGGCGATTTCTGCACTGGGGTCCACCTGGTCGTGTTTCTCCCCGGTGCCCAAGGGACGGAATTTGAAAGCGTCCACAATGAGGTCCGTGTCTTCGAGTCTCGTGATCTTTTTGACAAATTCGGACGGCAGAGATTGGCCGACTTGGCGGATCTAACATTTGGTCAGGCACATGACAACGGCTAAGCTGGGCCCGCCCCTGGCTCTCTTTCTTACCTCGAATGGGATCCGTAGATCTGGCTTGTCACTGCCGAAGCGAGACATGGCCTCTTGGTAGGGGATGCGTGGGAAAGGAGTTGTCACGGGCGTCCATTCCCGCCGCCACCCCGGAGTGCGTGTCGGGGTGTTCGGTACCGGATACGATTCGCCGTCGTCCTGCTCTGTCATGCGAAACTTGGCATTCAGGACCGTCGGCAGCTGCGCCATGAGCTCCTCCACCGTTCGCCTGACGTCTTCGCCCGTGGCAAAACCCATCTCTATATCAAGCTGAAGCAGATACACACGGTGTCATTATTCTGGCCCCTCCTCAAAAGGGAGTTCTTGCCGGTCGCGGTCTTCCGGTGAGGCTAGGTAGAAGGTAATGGTTTTTTTTTTAACTGACTTGGGTGAACTCGGGCTGCCTGTCGGCCCGCAAGTCCTCGTCGCGGAAGCAGCGCGCAAACTGGTAGTATCCTCTGACGCCGCTGGCCATCAGCAGCTGCTTGTACTGCTGCGGGCTCTGCGGCAGCGCGTACGCCAGACCGGGCGTGCGGGTGGGGACCAAAAACTCGCGCGCGCCCTCGGGCGTGGACTTGAAGAGCAGAGGGGTCTCGATCTCGCTGAAGCCCATGCCGCTCAGGGCCTTGCGGAGCTCCAGGCCGACGTGGTCGCGCACCATCAGGCGGTCGTACAGGCGCGAGAAGCGGATCTGCAGGTGGCGGGTGGCGGGCGGGAAGTTGGCGTCCCGGGAGATGATGATGTTCTGCGGGAACTCGTTGAGCGGCTCGATGGTGGCGAGCTTGACGGTGAGGCGTGCCGCCAGGCCCAGGTCGGTGCGGGCGGCCTCGTCCAGGCCGTCGGGCCAGGTGACCCAGTCGAGGGTCCCCGTCACCGAGACGGGCGTGTAGACGCGCATGGTGGCCAGGTGGCTGTGAGCCCTGGCGTGCGCCCGGGCCTCGGGACTGGCCTCGGGGTCCTCCAGCACCGAGCAGACCTGGACGGCGGGCTTGAGATTGCGGACCTGGAGGTCGGCGAAGAGCATAGAGGCATGTTGGCGACGGCGTCTGAGGAGGTAGCCGTTGAGCGTGACTTGGTCCCCAATATTGGCGGGAAGTATTTGGCTGGGGGTTTTGTCTGACCAGGGATTAGCATCAGAAACGGATGAGGACAAGGAATGGGTCAGGGGGGGGAAGCTACTGAATTGGGACCAGACGTCCAGGACCTGTTCCCAGTTGTTTTCGTCCAAGACATTATTCTTTTCCTGGCCTGAAGGCAGACTGGCTATTTGTGATTCTTCTGGTGCTGAAGGTGGTTTATGAAGATGTCGGGTGAGTCGTGGGGAACGGCATCGAGTCGACCATGATGGCCGGACCAGACCCCTCAAGCACCGTCTTGAGAGCATTGAGGCAGTGCTTAACAACAACAACCACCAGTTGAACGTCTTCAAGTTGAGAGTCTTGCCAGGGCGGTTATGAAGTCTTGAATATCTTCACCTGCCACTGGCCGTCTACTAAGGAATTAGACTGTAAGATCCCCTGACGTCCAAATTGACGGTACAGTGCCAATTACAAAATAAACATCCTGGGTCCGTACACTGACCCCGATTATACCATTGCTATAATCTCTTCGAGCTGTGCGAGGTCGGGGGTCTGGGGGGAACCCCCAGGAAAAAAAAAAAAGGAAAAAAAAAAAAAAAAGGTAGAGCGGCCTTTTCCTGGGGGTACCCCCCAGACCCCCGGCCTCGCTTCGCTCGATACAGGATGAGAATCGGATACACGGAGTTAGTATATGAGCATGCACGGACCTGTGTAAATGACATCTGATCCGATAGGACAGACCCACTTTCACGATTAGCGGCAGACCCACAAGCTTTAAAATGCTCGCCGGCCAGCTTCAATTTCGGACTTTTTCTCTTTCCTCTCCATCCCTTCCAATTCAAAACAAAGTGAGCAGCAACCTCCCTCCCTCTTGGCCCCTTCCCCCTTCTATCATGCACAGCAGGATTGCGATACGAGGACCAGGGAACTAACAGTGGCTGCAAACAACAGATGATGAAAAGCCAGCGTGTTCCAAATGAGCTTGCACCTTTTGGAGCCTCCAAAACCCTCCCCGTCCTCGGGGCTCAGCGGTTTGGTTGCGATAGAAGGACTGCAAGCATGAAATAAGCGTCCGGCACACCGACCTTGTTACTCAACGGACGCAATGAAGGCATCTCTGACCTTTTGAAGGAAGGCTTTTCTGGCCCACATGGGCGCTCTTTTTCTGCCCCCTCCCTCCCTCTCTCATTCTGTTCTGTTTTATATTGAGACATCCATGCCGCGAAGCTCAGAGGCATCCAAGTGGATGTTACTCGCCCTTGTCGTCTTTCTTCAGCTTTTTGCTTTTTTCTGCCGGGATCCGAGTAGTACAGAGGGCTCTGTCCTACATGGACATGTCACGAAGGGGCTGGATGGCCAGCCGCATGCGTGCCAGGTTCTGAAACGTGTTTATGAGAGGCCGCCAGTGTTCTCTCTCCTTATCGGCCAGACATTGCATCCAGCGTTCCTCGGCTTGGCTCTTCAATTTATTCCCCAAGTGTGTTGTTTCTGGTACGCCTTCGCAAGGGTGCGCGCAGTTTGTTGGACAGCTCTGGGACGGCTCTGGGACGGCTGGGACGGAAGCTGGGAACCCATATACCGGTGTCTACGTACAGGGCGAAACAGGGCAGCAACGAGTAGTGATGGACGAGGGAGCACGACGCAGGTAGCACAGCCAATCATCAATCTTTTCATCACGAGGCTATCCCTTTGATGCTCTTGTCCACTGACAACTCGGACGCAATGTCGAAAATTACGACCACGAGCCTCGAATATCATACATTTTACGTAAAATACGTGACATATAAGCAAAACAGGGTTGCACCAGCCTCAGGCTGACTGAACTTTGCTAGTGGTGGATCTTTCCAAAATTACCTGCCTCTTGGCCTCTTGGCCCTCAAGCGAGTGCGAGCTCTTGGTCCGCGACAATCAATCTGAAGTTCCGTCCAGCTTCGTGCCACTGACGCTTGGGGGGACAACCTGACTCCTCTTTTGACGTGGTTCCAGTCGTTGGCCGCGACACCCGCGCGTTCCCGAGGCTTCGCCCTTGCGCAACTGGCCGGAAATCCCTGGAGGTTTTGGAGGCTTTTGATACCAGATCGGCAAACAGATCGTCGCCCGCTGGGTTCTGCGTTGCGAATTTGACAGCATGTACTAATACACCACCATCCAGCGATAGCGTCACTGATCGCCACGGCCCCATCTCCGCCGAGTCGTGACCAAACCGTCGCCAGGACAGACCAGCTTCCGCTTCCTCTTCTCTGACTCCGACACTCCGGCCGCCGCTTGTTTTTCCGCAGCGCTCCGTCATCGTCATCATCATTAATCGTTATCATTGTTGTCATCCCAGCTGCAGCAACCGTCTTCGCAACACGCCGCTTCCTGAAATCCGACCGAGACCCGAGCAAGTCACCGCGACATCATCGACTCGACCGACTCGACCGACACCTGGCAGCCATGGCCAGCTCCTTCGAGAAGTCCGTCAAGGGCGCGACCAAGATCAAGGTCCGGACCATGGTTATTCTTTACATGCCATTTTGCGGCGGCGGCGGCGGCAGGACTGCGATGGTCTTGAAAAGAGGAGGGGGAAGAAAGAGAGAGAAAGGAGGGTCGAAGGGGGAGGGAGGAAAGAGCCTCTGCATGCGCCATGCCTTGTCCTACTAGGGGAGAAACTATGGTGCTGACTGGGTCATTTGTGCCATCCGCTGCAGGCCGCGCCGCCAAAAACGAAGTACATCGAGCACATCCTCATCGCAACACATGCCGGCGAGGCCGGCGTGGGCGAGGTGTTTCGCGCCCTGCAGTACCGCCTCGCCGACTCGGCCTGGACCGTGGTGCTCAAGGGCCTGATCACCATCCACCTCATGATACGCGAAGGCTCCTCCGACGTTACCCTCGCCTACCTGTCCAAGCACCGCAACATGCTTCAGCCGGCCCTCAACTTCCAGCGTTCGTGCAGAATTCCCTTTGATATTCTCCGGGGGAACGGGAGAGAGAGAGATGAGGGTGGGGGAGGCGCGCTGGCAGCGCGCCTTCTGGAGCAAGCCTGTTGCCCAGCAGGAGCAGAAAGAGGTGGATACAGATGGGATGCAGTAACCATCCAGACACAGGTGCCGTGTACGCCGAGCCTGGCAGCATTTGGGAGAGGGGGGAGGGGAGGGGTTGGGCCGAGCTGCATAGGATAGGCTGCGACGAGGGGGGGGTGATGCGAGACCACGGTCAGAGGGAAACAAAAAAAATG
>WXYE02198802.1:0-17755 GCA_011319275.2 Echinosphaeria canescens | reverse complement strand
TGTCAATTTTTTATCGATAAAATTAGCATCGCCTTTACGTTAGCTACTTTCATCGATAAAAGTTTGGTCAGCAATAGCAACCATTGTCATGGCATTGAATTTTATCGATAAAATTAGCATCGCCTTTACTACGCTAAAGCTACTTTTATCGATAAAAATTTGGTAAGTATAGCAACCATTGTCATGGCATTGAATTTTATCGATAAAATTAGCATAGCCTTTACGTTAAAGCTACTTTTATCGATAAAAGTTTGGTCAGTATAGCAACCATTGTCATGGCATTGAATGAACTTTATCGATAAAATTAGCATCTCCTTCACGTTAAAGCTACTTTTATCGATAAAAATTTGGTCAGCATAGCAACCATTGTCATGGCAACCATTGTCATGGCATTGAAATAAAGTTTTCATTTCTGAACTTGGCGTATATAAGGAAATAATTGAGACGCCATTGGAACAAGGTTACCCCATTTTTTAAATTCTTCAATAATGAAATCACAACATTGTATCGAAATTGCGTCCTTGTCGTCTTTTTTCAATGTTTGCAAAAGCTGGGTAGTGTTGTATCCAGTCATTTGAGTAAGTGCATTTACCATTCTTGTCTTATACTTGACTTTACCATCATGTGCCAACCAATCGGCAAAATTTTCAATAAATGAATCAATTAATTCATGATTACTTAGTTGAATTGGATTGTATTTACATGTTTGAGTGTTGAATACGACATCTAGAAATGCACCTCGAGTATAATAAGTTTCACTGCCAAAAAAGTTGAGGACAGAAATCATGTTGACTATTTTTCTATAAACTTGTTCAGGTGACACTACACTACTAAATGGCAAATTTTTATAACTAACTGTTGGAGAAGTTGATTTAATATCAAGCAAAATAGTATTGGTAAATTTAGTAGGACTAGACGTTTTACTCAACAGATATTGAGCAGCATGAGATGCCTCGGCAAGTGGTACACTTGATAATTGGTCATCAATATCTGGATCGAGTTCAAAAAGCCGAGCTAATAAATTTTCAAACAAATCAATCCTAGTCCTATTAGGTCGAACTTGTGAATGTAAATTGACACAGGTAATTTGAATCGATAAAAATAATTTAAGAAACGCCCACTTGTGTTGCTCGTATATTACAGCATCATCTGAATCGGTGATGGGACGTGAAAGGTACCAATATACTTCAGGGTCGTATTCAAATTTACTACAGTTTCTTTCCGTGTAATTTATAGTTGAACTAGGTTTTGATAATAACACGAATGAACTTCCATACAAGTTGGTATCAAATACCTTGTCTGACGTGTCCCCAAATATCTTGCTGAAATAAACATGAAATCTAGCTACTATCATATCTACACATGTTCCTTGAACAGTAATGTCGTAATCACTAGTTATTCTAACACTACCAACTGAAACCGCACGACAATTTTGTTTATCTGAAATCTCATTTGATGCAACCAATTGAATAATGTTGTCAACTATTGCTTTGCGCAAATACCAAAATAATACTTGGGTAAATCGATGAATGTCTTGTTCAGTAAATGAAGCACTCGCACTCACACTGGTAAATGAATCTCTTAAAGATTGTAAAGGTTTACAAAAACAATTGGTTGTGTCATGGTCTTTTATTAAAGATTTCCAAGTTAAAGGGTTATTATTACTCATCAAACACCTCACACCACCTACAGTGTCTTGTTCGACAAGTGAACTTGTTAAAGTAGCACAATAAGGAGCGTTTGCTGCGTCAGTCTGTTTGGTAAATTGGAGTAATCCCAACTTTGTAAAAACATTTAAATGTTGTTGAATAATTTCACAGGCGCTTTTTTGTTGTGAATCATATACTGTAACACAGTATTGTGAATTTGTAGTTCCACGGAAAAATTGTAATAATTTTCTAATGTTTTCTGATAAATCAGAATTGTCAGGCTCTTTTATCAAACATGACATTTCATAACATGCACAATTTTCTAGAAATACTTTTCTTAAAAATTGTAAAATCAACGTTATAGCTTCCTTTTGCATTTGTATTTAGCCATGTTTTTTTTTCATAATCCAACTCTGTACAATAGATAAAATTGGTCAGAATAGAGTAGCAACCATTGTCATGGGCGTTTAATTTTATCGATAAAGATACAAAAATTTTATCGATAAAATTTCCCTGGTTACATTGACTATCAATCCAAATTTTTATCGATAAAATTGTCCCAAACAAGGCTGGGGTAACCGGGGGCATTATCGCACAAAAACTGACAAACAGAGGTTCCCTCACTATAGAAAATAAAAAAAAATTTGCCGCGTTTAGGAAATCAGTCGCGGTAAGCATCTACAATTTTTAAAATTGTTAATACCAATACATGGTAGTAGTGTTCTACTTTGCATACGAAAAAAATGAATCCATATCTATGACAGCGGTTGCCATGCCAATCAAGATTTTTATCGATAAAAAACGCTTTAACGCAGTAAGTCGCACACAAATTTTTATCGATAAAAAAAACTTTTCGATAAAAATGTGACATTAGCAACTTTATCGATAAAAAATGTTGAATCAGTTGCATCTTACGAGTTTTTTTTATCGATAAAATTGATAACAACTTTTTATCGATAAAAATTTTTGAATTCAGCATTAATCTTTTAGCTGAAAATTTTCAAAAGGCTTCTTACCCATCAATGTATTTAGACTAACAAAAAAGACAACTGCTATCAAGATAGCTAAACCAACATCTCTTTCTGAAAGGAAAACAATAAGACTCAACACGAGTAGTTTGACAAGGACATTATCGAACCATTTCAACATGTAATCAGGTAAATGTGATGCAGCAAGACCACCATATAAGACTAGTGAAAGTTTTAATAAAGCAGAGACATATTGATTGTCTACTACTGGACTTAGGGCATTATTGATTGTTGCGTTGTATGATTTTAATAAATCCATTATTTACAGTATAGAATAAAAATATTTTAATGGTAAAACGTAATGTCAAATCCAACTGAAATTTTACAAGGTGTTTTCATTGGAGATCAATTTACTGCACGAAATGCAGATTTTTTTACACAAAACAACATAAAATTAGTAATAAATTGTACATCAGTTCTTCCTAATTATTTTGAATCATTTGGGATTTTTTATTATCGTGTACCCTTGTTAGATAATTCGTCATCATTACAAAATCAAATTCTAGTACAACATATTCCTCTAATTTTACGTCTAGTTGCCGAATTTTCACCAACTAGAGAAAAAGCCATATTAATTCATTGTCATGCTGGAGTTAGTCGTTCATGTTCAGTTGGAGTAGCCATACTTCGTAGTTGTTGTTTCAATAATCTCAATGAAGCCATAAAATATGTAATCTCCAAAAGACCAATTGCATTCTTTTCCGGATATTATATAAATTTTTCATCAGGGTTGTACACTTTTTTTACAGTCTAAAAAGTTACACTACGGAATCTGTGACATTAACGATAGCCTTGTTCGTAGATAAAAGTCGTCAAGTCGCGCATTGTACATATAATTTATCGATAAAAGACACGCCGTACATTGTATGTACATATATAGATAAAAGTCGCTTTAAAGGAACGCCACGCATTGTACATATATAGATAAAAGTCGCTTTAAAGGAACGCCACGCATTGTACATGTATTTTTATCGATAAAATTTTATCGCCATGACAATGGTTGCTATGCTGACCAATTTTTTTTATCGATAAAATTTTATCGCCATGACAATGGTTGCTATGCTGACCAATTTTTTTATCGATAAAATTTTATCGCCATGACAACGGTTGCTATGCTGACCAATTTTTTATCGATAAAATTCAACGCCCATGACAATGGTTGCTATGCTCAATTTTTATCGATAAAATTCAACGCCCATGACAACGGTTGCTATGCTGACCAATTTTTATCGATAAAATTCAACGCCCATGACAATGGTTGCTATGCTGACCAATTTTTTATCGATAAAAATTCTAGTGTGACTTGTATTAGGTAACTTTGGATATAATGTCGGATATACTTTTTAGATCGACATTGTTTCCATTTTGAATCGATGAAATCAGTGATTCCATGTCAGGACTTGAAAAAAGATTTTTAAACTGAGGAGACTCTTGAATTTTAGTAAACAAATTATTCATTTGATTCAAATCAAAAGTACCTTGGTCTTGTCTTAAAGTAACCTTTTCATAAACCTTGTTTACTGTTCTCATTAAATCCACTTCCGAAAATTCCGTTACGTTATCTGATAATTGCAAATCATTTTGTATTTCTGTAATCATACTAGTCAATTCGTCGGGGAGTTGCACTCCACTAATTTCCATTTTTTCCCTTGTTTCCGTCGTATCCTTTGTTTCCGTCGTATTCGTCGTCTCTTTTTCTGACCTTGGAAAATCAGTAATCATTTTGAATATTTTCAAATATTCATTACCAGATTCTATATTTATCAATGTATTCACAGGTATAGCCTTGTAAAGACTTGAATTGCGTTTTTTTAATAAACGACACAAGTCTTGTTCAGCTGGTAAGGCTTCCAATGTTGATTTTAATATTTCACCTTCTTCTCTAGTACTATTATGCTGCTCGAGATCACATATTAAATCTTCAAATGTTGATCTCAACAATTGATTCAATTGTTTTCTCTTGCTCATTTATTTTTAATTTTTAAAAAAAGTTGCACGCGTTTTTAAATGTATGATAAAATGTTGGATTATTGCAAATTGCAACATTTTTTAAACTATTGTTTATAATAATGGTGCAACAGGTTAAATTATCTCAATTCAAAATAGCAGACACTAGTGATGCGTCGTCTCCAACAAGTGCTAGTTTAACATGCAATGGAGGAATTGGCGTAGTTAAATCTATTCAAATCGGACAAGATATTTATAGTCAAGGAACTATTAATGTATCCAATGCAACGAGTGATTCTTTGTCAATTGCCAATTTCTTACAGCCAAATTTAACTAGTTTGAATACATCAAGTATTATTCTTGGTATAGCAAGTAACAATTCCGCCTATTTCTCATTTCTTGGTTCAGGTAAAGCCAGTATTGGCATTACTAATGGATCGACGTCTTTGGTTGTTGATTCTAATAAAGTCCAAGTAACAGGCACAAATCCTTCAACAGCAGTTGACGTTGGTTCTTTTATAGTGAATGGCGGTCAAGGAATTGCAAAAAATTTGATACTAGGATCAAACCTGATTGTAAATGCAACTGGAGGAACAGGGTCATCTCAAATCCAAGTATCTCCAAGTACAAACACTGGTGAATCCAGCATTTCCTTTTATCAAAATATTGGTCAATCTGGTAATCTTTGGACAATTGGACATAATGTCGGTTCTTTAGGGGCAAGTACTTTTGGAATATATTCCAGTTCTGTTGGCAGTAGTGTGTTTTCGATTTCACCTCAATCGACTATTACTCTAGGAGTCAGCACCATTTCAGCTCCACCATCTGAACAAGGTAGTGGACTTGTAATCAAAGATTGCACATTTATTGATAATTCAACCGCATCTTCCGGTACAGTGGATCAATTTTATGCCTCTTCTTTTGGAATTCCTACATTGGATGCCGTTAATGGAAGTATAACTACAGATATTGCTTCTACTGTATTTATTGCAGGATCACCTCTTGCTAGTACCAATAATTTTATCAATAACAGTTTTTCATTACTAGTTCACGGAAAGACTAGATTAGACACTCTTTATATTAGCAGTACCATTAATTCTTCAAACACAAGTTCTGGTTCAGTCATACTTGCTGGAGGTATGGGTGTAAATGGAAATATATATGCTGGTGGTCTTGCTGGAACTTTGCTAACTGCCACTCAACCCAACATTACATCGGTAGGCAGTCTTATTAATCTCGTTATTAGTGGTACCGTTGAATCAACCAGCACTAGTACTGGGTCATTTGTCTTGTCTGGCGGTGCAGGTATCGCCAAGAATTTGTACGTAGGGGGTAGTATATACATGGGTGGTTCACTTGTTGCTCTAGCATCGCAAATACAAACATACTCGGCTGGCACAAACTTGAGTTTAAATTCCGGAACATTTAATGTTGTAAACAATCCAACTTTTTCTGGCGTGACTACTATTTCAAACACTACAGACTCTAGTAGTACCAGTAATGGTTCACTTATTGCTGCCGGTGGTGTAGGTATTGCCAAACATTTATATGTAGGAGGAACATGTTATTTCAACCATTCTGGTCTCAGCAATACACCAACCATTAAAATATCGCCTTCATCTAATGGGGGTGAATCATCGCTCGGCTTTTATATAAACACGGCAGCCAGCAGTTCCAATTGGATTATTGGAAATAATTGTGCCAGTGTTGGATCAAATATATTTTGCATCTATTCAAGTTCGTTTGGGAACAATGTAATGACTTGTCAAACCAATGCAGTTATCACTGCACGCGGGACAATCGACTCTAGCAGTACAAGTACCGGAACTCTGGTTGTTTTAGGTGGAGTTGGTATTGCCAAGAATTTATACGTTGGCAACAATGTTTATAGTGGTGGATCGCAACTCGCCAAGTTGACTGATATTCCAACTGCAGGCACAAACCTAAGTTTGTCGACTGGCACCTTTAATGTGGTTAATAATCCAACATTTTCAGGTGTATCTACAGTTTCCAACACTACTGATTCATCGTCTAGTACTACTGGCGCACTTGTAATTTCAGGTGGTGCAGGAATTGCCAAGGCATTGTATGTTGGAGGCAATGTATATTCCGGCGGATCACTGGTTGCTCTGGCATCGCAGATACAGACATACACTGCAGGTACAAACTTGAGTTTGTCTACCAACACATTTAACGTGGTTAATAATCCAACATTTAGTGGCGCAGTCACTATTTCAAATACAACTGAAAGTAGTTCATCGTCCACCGGTTCTCTAATTTTAGGTGGTGGTCTTGGTGTTGCTAAACAATTAAATGTTTCTGGTTCTTCAAACATGGCGCGAGTTTCGTCAACCTTTACCGGAACTCTGTGGAACGATTTTGGAATATCCATGACTAATAACATGGTAGGCGACGGAGCGGCTTTATTAGGTCTTTTCCAACCCAATGTAGGAAATAACCAACGCATGGTTTTATATTTTGGTGCATCTCAATCAGCCAACAATTCAGGTTATATTGGTCTAAATTATGTATCGTCTGGCAGTTCTTCTAATTATATGACCATTGGAATGTACTCTTCTGATGAGCTGGTCAACATTTATGCAACTGGTCAATTAAAAGTGAACACTAACATTACATCAACGTCGACGACGACAGGTTCATTTATAACGGTTGGTGGAGCAGGTATTGGCGGTGCTTTATATGTTGGAGGCAATGTATATTCTGCTGGTTCACAATTGGCAAAATTGTCAGACATTCAAACATACACTGCCGGAAGTGGATTGAATTTAGCCAGCAATCAATTCTCGTTGACTACAACGCCTACTTTTAGTGGAATCACCACGGTAACTAACACAACAGATTCAAGCAGCACAAGTACAGGTTCACTCGTTGCGTCTGGTGGTGTAGGTATAGGCAAAAAATTATATGTTGGTGGTTCATCTTATTTCAATCACTCGGCTCTAAGCAGTACTCCCACAGTCAATGTTTCACCATCAACCAATGGGGGTGAATCATCGCTTGGGTTTTATATAAACACGGCAGCTAGTGGATCCAATTGGGTCATTGGCAATAATTGCGGCAGTGCTGGTTCAAATATATTTTGTATCTATTCAAGTTCATTTGGAAACAATATACTGACTTGCCAAACTAACGCGGTTATCACTGTACGAGGAACAATTGATTCGACATCGTCAACGACTGGAACTCTGATTGTATCAGGTGGCGTCGGTGTAGCCAAGGCATTGTATGTAGGTAATAATATTTACATGGGTGGTTCATTGGTTGCCTTGGTATCGCAAATACAGACTTATACCGCAGGTACAAACCTAAGTTTGTCTACCAACACATTTAATGTTGTCAGTAATCCAACATTTAGTGGGATTTCTACTGTTTCCAACACTACTGATTCGTCGTCTAGTACAACTGGTGCACTTGTAATTTCAGGTGGTGTCGGTGTAGCCAAGTCATTGTATGTAGGTAATAATATTTACATGGGTGGTTCACTGGTTGCCTTGGCATCGCAGATACAAACATACACTGCAGGTACAAACTTGAGTTTGTCTACCAACACATTTAATGTTGTCAACAATCCAACATTTTCAGGTGTATCTACAGTGTCCAATACAACTGATTCGTCGTCTAGTACAACTGGCGCACTTGTAATTTCAGGTGGTGTCGGTGTAGCCAAGGCATTGTATGTTGGAAATAATATTTACATGGGTGGTTCATTGGTTGCCTTGGCATCGCAAATACAGACATACACTGCAGGTACAAACTTGAGTTTGTCTACCAACACATTTAGCGTTGTCAGTAATCCTACATTTTCAGGTATTGTGACTATATCGAATACTACAAACGCGTCTAGTACAAGTACAGGGTCACTAGTCATTTCTGGAGGTTTAGGTATAACCAAAGATGTTTATTTTGGAGGTAATATGTTTGGCACAGCAGTTACAAATCTTAATCAAACCACAATGGTATATGAAGACCTATCACAGACAAGTTTATTGAGTGGTACACTTGCGGGTAATGCTTCATATACACAAGCTGATGGCTATATTATATTGACCACCGCAGTTAATAATCAACTTGGACACTTGTCATGGCAAATGAATCCAAGCCCATCTTTTACGGCAGATTTCGAATTTTATTATGGAGGTGGTAATGGTGCAGATGGTATACAATTTTTCTTTTTCCAACCGTCGATTCCTTCATTTTATAATAATAGTGGCGGGTTTGTTGTTTGCCTAACACAATTCCAGAATAATCTGTATGCTATTCCTCCGGCGGAAACATCAAGGACTGGAACTACTGTTGTTGCCACAGGTTCTTTTACTTCATTTGCACCTTCGCTTACATGGCATAAATGTACAATAGTGTATCGCTATGGAACACTACGAGTATACATTAACGGTATACTACGTTCTACTCTGAGTACAGCAAATCCTGTATTATCAGGTACGTATATGGGATTTACTGGAAAAACGGGTGGTTTCAATGATAATCATCGTATACGTAATATCAATATAACAAAGGGGGATACTCCTTGGTCATCAGTATTTGGATCGACATCGGATATTAGATACAATCGTGGTTCGGTTATTATCGATAATACAACGGATTCGACTTCAACGTCGTCGGGTGCATTTAATACTACTGGTGGTGCAGGTATTGCCAAGGCATTGTATGTAGGTACCAACGCTTACATGGGTGGAAATTTGATGGCAACACAATCGTGGGCAAATGGTGTTTTTCAACCTACCGTAACCACGTCAACTGCCTTGTCGTCTGGAACATTGGCACTTGCCATTACAACTGACTCTACTTCAACTACTACAGGTGTATTAACTGCTAGTGGAGGTATTGGCATTGCCAAGACCATTTATGGTGGTGGAGAATTCGTCTTGACTGCAACCAATTTGGGAGTACAGTTGAATGCCGTCGATAGACCGTTGATTACACGCAAACATAATCCATTTACGTCGGGTTCATACAGCGGAGCTGGTCGTTTTGGATTATTCATGTTATCTGGAACATTAACTTTGGGTGTTCCGGACAATGTTGGAACTCCAAACGTGAATATTTCTACATTTAACGTTAATAGTAACGTGACACAAACATGGTTCAATTTATTGGCTACAACTGGTGTAATAACCTTGTCTAGTACAGTAGATAGTTCATCAACCAGTACAGGTGCACTAATTTTAGCTGGAGGACTTGGTGTTGCCAAGAATCTATATGTGGGCACCAATGCTTATATGGGTGGAAACTTGATGGCAACGCAATCGTGGGCAAGCAGTACCTTTCAAACTTCTATTACAACGTCGACTGCCTTGTCATCTGGAACGTTGGCGCTTGCAATTACCACGAACAGTACATCAGTGTCTACCGGGTCATTGACAGTTGCTGGTGGTGTTGGTATTGCCAAGGACGTTTATATTGGCGGTGAAATGAATGTAAATGGAGGGTTAACTACAGTTAGAGATTCTACTGCAAGTAGTAACAAGCCACAATTGGCTCTTTACAATACAGGAGGAGGTTCAGGAAATTCTGTGGGAATCAAATTGAGTCCTTATACCGGACGTACAGGTGGAGACCCGGTTTTGATACAAGCCGTTGATGATGGATCAACAGGAGCATTTATATCCATGAAAGTGGCATCAGGTAGTTCAGCAGCAACGCCAACTGAAGTAATGCGAGTCTATCAAGATTATATAAACATGACACAATCAAATATGGGTTTAAATTCTGGATACAAATTAAATGTCCAAGATATAAATAGTGGAAAAGCTGTAGGATTTTATTGGATTACAACTCTGGTAGGTAATATTACACTAACAAATTCAACAACAATTTATAATACAACGTCTGATTATCGGTTAAAAGAAAATATTATTCCTTTAGCTAGAGCAACCGAACGTATTAAAAAGTTGCAAGTATACAATTTTAATTTTATTAGAGAACCTGAAAATATTCACGATGGTTTCCTAGCACATCAAGTCCAAGATATTGTTCCACGAGCAGTAACAGGAGAAAAAGACGCTGTAGATGACCAAGGTAATATTGTTCCACAGTGTGTAGACTATAGTAAATGTGTTCCATTACTTGTTAAAGCATTGCAAGAAGCATTAGAACGAATAGAAATTCTGGAACGTGGATTGTATTAGCTATTTTTCTATTTTTATCGATAAAAATATTGCAGCTACTTTTATCGATAAAACACCACTTGCCGCCTAAATTCTAAATGATTCTTGCATCCTGAAATGAAATACATTTGAACGTTGTTCATCATCATTTTCACCGTCTACTTGATTATGCAAGGTTGGAGAATCCATTTGCATGACATTCCATTCAGTCATACTAAATGTAAAAATACGAAATGGAGAAAATGAATCTCTTTTCAATCCATCTTCCATTGTATGATTACCTTGTATTTTCCCTTCAAGTTCTTCCAACTTTCTTTGTGCGTCGTTAACATTGTCATAAATAACTGATACTGGTTTCCAAACACTAGTATTAACAAACGTTTGTTCACATACTACATATTGTTTAGGTGTTTTTGATAGATCAATATTCTTGCAAGTCATGCCTTGTAATTTACTGGTAGCAGTAACCTGTTGATGCTGAGCGTCCTGCAAAGCCTGAATAATATCATTAATAGTTAAACGCGAAGAGGCCGGTGGAGCACTAGGATAGGCTAATTCACTATCAAATTGGTTAAAGTCCCACATTATTCTAAATTTGGTAAATATTATTTTATGCGTTTTGCGTTTATTTTATCGATAAAAACATTTCAGTCAATGACCGTGGACGTACACATATTCATTGTCAGCTACATGAACGAATCCGATTGCTTGATAAAAAGAAATAGCATGTTGATTTGATTCATGCCGAGCAACTTTAACTTTGAAAACATGTATACCGAATGTGTTATGTACTTCTTCAATAGTAGCCAGCAACAGTTTTTTTGCCGCGCCCCTTATTCTATTTTTTACAGAACTACACAAAAGTAACACGTGACAAGTATTATCATCGTCATAATGTTCTACAACGATGGTAGCCAAATGGTTAGTACCCATTCTAAGAAAACCTGCAAACATATTATTTTCAAATTCAGGTGACTGCAGTGCCAACATTTCGTAGTCATGATAAACAAACATGTTATCGCAAATACAACAATGTTCTTCCAATGATTGATTCGCTGCAAATTCCAAGCTATAACCGCTTTCATAAATTTCACGCTTTACATTCATTTTTCTTAACAATAGTATTTAAAATAAACCCAAAGTATTTATAAATTCACAAGAAATATGATGAACCTGATCAAATTGTTCCTCCAATCCATTGGCTTCAGAGTTGATTAGAATTTTACGCGCTTTTTGACCAACAAGACCAATATGAATAGGAAAGACCTTGCCAGATGTTCCAACTACAATCAAATGGTCATTTGTAGTGAGATCAATAATAATCTCCAGAGCTTGGTCGTATGCTGGAGTTTTTTCGCCGTAAAATACAATATCATATGTCACTTGAGATGATCCGCACATGGGACAAGTTTTTTCAATAAAGTTTCGTTCAGGACATGTCAGACACTTGTGACTTGACAGGGTACCGTGCACGTGTATAACCCGAGCAACACCGGCACGTTCAAACAAGTCGTCAATATTTTGCGTTATAACAGTAACGTCATAATGTTCTTGTAGAGACACTATCCAATCGTGAAATGCATTTTGTTGTGCAGCATCGGAAATAGCCTTGAAATCCTTGTAAAATTGAATGGTCTTGGTTACGTCGCAAGTACCCCTCTGACAAACTTGATCAATACTATTGTCGTTCCATAAACCATTTGTGAAACAAGGTATTCCACTCGGTTGAGATGTCCCAGCACCTGTCACGAACACTATCTTGGAGCGTTCCTTCATTGTTGATTCTTGAGTTGTGCTTTACTCGGGGGGAGTCGCTTTCTTAAAGAAGATTTATCGATAAATCGAATGCGTGTGTGGCACAAAAGTTAGAGTCACATGGCAAGTGTTACATGTCATTTTGTTACAATATTATGAATGGTCACGTGACTTTTATATTGTTGATGGTCATGTTATTGATAACACTTTTTATCGATAAAAATTTATCAAAACTAGACAAGACTAGATATACTCTGTCTTTTCAGTGATTTTTATCGATAAAAATTAATCAAAACTAGACTAGACTAGTAGACTAGGACATTCTCTGCCTTTACAGTGACTTTTATTGATAAAAATTAGACTAGACATTCTTTGCCTTTAGTGACTTTTATCGATAAAAATTAGGACTAGACTAGACATTCTCTGCCTTTACAGTGACTTTTATCGATAAAAATTAGGACTAGACTAGACATTCTCTGCCTTTACAGTGACTTTTATTGATAAAAATTAGACTAGACATTCTATGCCAGTGACTTTTATCGATAAAAACTAGACAAGACTAGACATTCTATGCCAGTGACTTTTATTGATTGATAAAAACTAGACAAGACTAGACATTATATGCCAGTGACTTTTATCGATAAAAACTAGACATTCTCTCTTTACAGTGACTTTTTATCGATAAAAACTTTACTTTGCACTGTGAGGGAGGGACAAGGAAACATGACTGTATTTCAAGATGCAAGGCATAAAACGCACAATTATATTTTTTTAATTCCCCCATATAAATGGTACAAAAACCTATTAAAAAAGTTTTAAAATCAGGATATTCTGTTGGAGGCATGCCTGTTTCCAAAAAAGGTCGAGTTATAAATGTTAACAAGGAACTTGGAATTGATGTAAACGATCAACAATGGACAAGACCTGAAACCGGCTACAGTGTTATTATTGAACATGAAAAGGACATTAAAGATGCCAAGGAATAGTCTTTTATCGATAATTTTTTTAAAACCTTTTTTATCGATAAAATTACTGCATATCCTGGGATGTAATTACCGACGAAATTGGTGAACGGCACATTGGACATTTTTTATTTGGGATTTTTTGATTACACGCCTTGCATGAACAAAAATGACCGCATGGTACGTAAATCAATTCTGGTTTTTCATATAGGCATATTGCACATTCAGGAATTGCAAAAATTTGTTTGGGTTTCTCAACTTGTACATTGACTGGGTCTTCAATTATTGTAATTGGTGCAGATATTCTATAAAACCATTTACGTGATGCTTGTGCGCATAATTTAACTGAACTAGGTGGAACAGAATAAATCCGACCTTGTTGGCGAATATGTCGAGGAAATTGACAATTGGATTCAGTATTATATCCAGATGATGTTATTCTTACACGTAGTTTTGAGCCCTCTTTTATACAATGTAAAAAGACTTGTTCCATTACTTATTCAAGTTTTTAATATTTATAATGCACTAGACAATTCTGGAAAGCAATCCAAATAAAATTCCTTGTCTTGTACAAGTGTGCCGCTTTTTATAAATGTAGAATAGGAAATCACTGTATCGAGGTTTATAAACATTTTGTTACTGCCACCATCAGTACAATTGGCTAATAAATTCCCCAGATATGTACGACTATTATCTAAACTAGTGTCGTAATCAATATACAAGACAAATGGAATTGTTGTATTAAAATTCCTAGATGGTAATTTCACATTAGAAATCTCACCCTTTGCCAATTCACCCTTGTACAGGTCATGATAACCTTTAATATAGACACTGTCAAGCATCACATTATAAAAATTGGCATTATAAGCCTGAACAGTGACATTTAAAGGCACTTGTAGTCCATGAGCATCTAAAATCATGCGATTCTTGTCCAATTTATAATCTACAACAGTAAAATTAACACTACGAACTATACCTACTAGTACACCAAACAATATTGCCCCAATTACAATTAATAAAATTGTTAATATAATACAAGATTTTAAAACTTGTTTCATTACAAAAAATAGAAAAATATGTTTAATGATAGCTGAATCTCTCCTCAAGGCATATGACAGGACTTACAAAAGATTTACTTGGGATGATGATACACGGTACTAGTTTCACATGGCTTTTTGGTATCACACGGTTCTTCAGTCAAGGTTTGCGTAGGCGTAGGTGATGGCACAGTAACTGTGGTGTAAGAAGCACTATAAATCGTAACAGGAACAGTAGTATACTCGACAGTCGTGTCGTATACGACAGAAGTACTCGTAATAACCAATGTAGTGGGAACAGTTAATGTTTCATAAACTGTGCTCGTATCGTACAAGGTACTAGATTCCGTCTCGGTGCTAGTATATAGTTGAGTTGCAGTAATGGTACTAGTTTCCGTGCTGTATTCCGTACTAGTTTCCGTGCTGTATTCAGTGCTGTATTCGGTACTGTATTCTGTCATCCATTCGGTACTAGTTTCCGTCAAGTAATTGGTTTCCCACACAGTGCTAGATATGCACGACGTAGAGGTAACAGTACAATCTACACAGTCATAATCTCGTTTGAAAAGCTGATTAGGTGCCGCCAAGGCATTTCCACAAAACAGTAGGGCAATCAAAAGTAGTGAATTCATTAAGGTCGTCATACAAAGATTCTGTTGCTTTTTTATATGTTAAAGTAAATGACGTATACTAGCAACAATGTTTTGGATGACATTATACAACGAAACACACTCGACATTGGGAATCTAATGGAAAATCTATTGAAAATGACCAATAGTTCATATGGATACTTGTTTTCTATTGAAAACGTTGTTGACTGCGTGTGCAAATTTACAACTGATGGTACACTGTTTGAAAAAGGTAAAACGTATTCTTCAGACGATATTCCAGAAAACAATTTTCCCATTTATCTCCGTGATTCAATTATATCTTTTATCGTATTGGAAAATATGGACGAAGAATTATTATCCGTCTTTCATAATAGCATTGCTGTAGCTTTACATTTTACCAGATTACAAAGGGATAATCATCAATTTTACATGTTTATTTCAAATGAAACTATAAGACTTTTAAATGTAATGTATAACAGTGTTATTGGTATAAAACCAGATTCACAAAATGAAAGTAACAGTATTGAACGTACCCTTGACGCTATTGGTTTATCATCGGCTTTGTTGGACGATATTCGTGATTATTCCCTCTTGGCGTTGCATAAATTGCCTTCTAATAGTTTGGAAACAATGTTGAAAAAAGTCATACTCGACGCTATACATAATTCTGGTAAAAAAGTTGTAATAAATTTCACACCCCAAGTCCCTGAATCAGCTTTTATTGATAAAAAACGGTTAGAAAAAATTATTGTCAATGTCTTGAATCAGTTGGATGATAACGAGGATATAAAATTATCTGTTAATGTAACTGCTGAAGATTTAGCTAGTGGAATATTGTTATTTAATGTTACTGCGAAATTACCACAAAATTTAGAGTATATTATAAAGAGTAATTATGTAACTCCTTCCAATTTACCATGGCAATTAGCAAAGGAACTATGTAAATTTTTTGATGGATACATGCGAGTTTCAGATAATACTAACCTAGAATTCACCATTAGATTCAAATTTTCATCTTCTGATAACGTTTTCAAGGATAAGCGTGTAGCCTTGCTAATTTCTGATAGTGTTAAACGACAGAAAATCTACGAATCTTTACAATTGCTCGATGCTAATGTTTCCATTATTAGTCAAGAAACGGAAAACATGTATCTTCGCGGTTCATTATATTATGATGTTGCTGTAATGGACACTTTTTATGGTCAAAAATATTTGACTCGTTTTAAAAATCATCGTATACCAGTTATTGGCATTGTAGAAGGTACAAATTTATTATCATTTGATGTAGTGATACCAGATATTATTGAACGTAACATTATAGACGAATACAAGGCAATCTTGGAGTCGTCGAATTGACATTTGGGAGTTTATCGACAGATAAAAAATTAGCACAGTCTTGTATTCAATTACGTTACCAGTGGGATTTATCGATATTGATGCTGTAGAACTAGCCGTAACTTGAAAATTTGTAGTTTTGTTAAAATTAATATATCCAGGAGCATCAGTATCACTCGTGTAACCTAGGTTTCCACGAATTTCTACTTGACCTTCTCCCTTGGGATACAGTATTACATCACCATCTGGTGTTGGTGCAATCGCCTTTATTGTGTTTACTTGAATTCTCAAATTCCCAAATTTACTTGGTCTCTAACAACCATTCCGCCTTGGATAATCCAAGTTGATTCATTTGGATCCCATTCCACGTAATCACCCATATGATTACCCCAAAACGTCACAAATGAATCTCCTACACCAGAGAGTCCACCTGCTTTGCCTACCGTCAATTGCGTAAAAGAAGCCGCATTTGGTATACTACTTCCAATGACTGTTGCATCTATCGAGTCTCCGAAAATTTCAACCCCTTCCAACGATGTTCCTAGTGCAGCACTCCTTCCAATAATATTTTGAACTGAATCATCAGATAAAGTTACAGATGCTGCACTATAATTTCCTTTAAGTGATTTTCCTACATTTGCTTGTCTCTTGGACATTTTTACCTTGTATCATTTTTTTTTATTGCGCGTAACATTTATTTGGTTTTAAAATTTTATCGATAAAAATTGACAACAGAGCGTAATACTGTATTCAACAGCCGATTTCATTAACATCAACATTTACAGTTTGTAGATACTTGACAATCTCTCGGTTACCATTCTTAGCAGCCCATTCCATGCAATTGTCAGAACACTTTAACTTGACAGTTTCATAGAGATACTTGACAACATCCAAGTGACCATATTGAACAGCCTCGTTAAAGGAACGAGAAGTATATTTTGCCTTGACAATTTCAAAAAGGTACTGTACAACATCCAAGTGCCCATTTGAAGCAGCACAATCCATGCAATCGTCGCAACATTTCACCTTGACAGTTTCATGGAGATACTTGACAATATCCAAGTGACCATTACAACATCCAAGTGCCCATTTGAAGCAGCACGATCCATGCAATCGTCGCAACATTTCACCTTGACAGTTCATGGAGATACTTGACAACATCCAAGTGCCCATTTGAAGCAGCACGATCCATGCAATCGTCGCAACATTTCACCTTGATCGTTTCATGGAGATACTTGACCACATCCAAGTAACCATATTGCGCAGCATATTTTATGGCATCATC